>LR749541.1:1645738-1660738 GCA_902729485.2 Mus minutoides
TCCTCTTCCTCTTTGCCTTCCTATTCCTCTTTTGCCTCCTCCTCTTCCTCCTCTTCTCCTCCTCCTCCTTCTTCCTGTCTACCTTCTTTTATCTTCCTCCTCCCCCTACTTCCTGACCACCATAAAGTGAGCAACTTTCCTCCACCATACCCTCTGGCCATAGTGTTCTTTCTCACCATAGCCTAAAAGCTACAAGTCCAGCCAACCATGAACCAAAAGTTCTAAACTCACACCAGAATAAGTCTTTCATCCTTTTTGTTTATTTGTGTGTTTGTTTTCTGGTCCTTCAAGACAGGGTTTCTCTGTGTAACCCTGGCTATCCTGGAACTCTGTAGACCATGCTCACCCGTGTACTCAGAGATCTGCCTGCCTCTGCCTCCTGAGTGCTGGAATTAAAGGCCTGTACCACTATGCCTGGCAAATCTTTTCTCCTTTGAAATGTTGTTCTACACTGTTTTATCACAGTGACAAAAACCTGATGTAGCCAGGTTTTTCCTATGCTTCATACAATGCAAATTCACTAATCCTCCATAGTAGCCATACAGATAGTATTATTGTTCCTGGCTTGTTTGTTTGTTTGTTTTTGAGTCTGGGTCTTACATATATTAGGCTGGCCCTGAACTCTCTAGTGATCAAAGTTGACCATAAACTCTTGATTGTCCTATCTCCATGTCCTAAGCGCTAGGACTGCAGGTATGCATCACATACCTGCTCCATGCAGTGTGAGGAAAGAACCCAGGGCTTCTTGCATGTTGTCCCAGTGCACTATCCACTAAACTCAGCCCTAACCTTGTCCTTGTTCCACACATGGATCTCAGCTTCTTCCCCATAGTCACACACTGGATAAGAGGCACAACCAGGACTCATGGGGGAGAAGGCAGAGCAAAAGATAAGGGAAGGATTCCTGATCAAATTTGAGTATTACCTATAGCCATATAGCACCTGACAGGCGCTGTTGGGTCTTCCTGGCATTGTTGTACCAGTGTTGCTTTGTAATGATGGATTAAGTCAGGCTGAAAGACAGCATGTCTAGAGGAAAGGGGAGTTGGTCAGATGATCTGTGCTGGATAAAATGAAGCCCATCATGGTTCTTCAGGTCCCTGGATATCTCTTAGCCATTCGCCTAGCCTGTACAGTATATTCCACAACCTCCTACTCATAGTGCTCTGTTTCCTCCTCCTCTTCCTCTTCCTCAATTTCTTCATACTCATTGTGTGTGGGGGAACGTGTGTGCATGTGTATATGCATGAGTGTTATGACACGAGTGTTGATGTCAGAAGGCCACTTGTAGAAGATACTTCTCTCCTATGACCTATGACGTGGGTCTTTGGAATAGAACTCATATCCTCAAGCTTGGTAGCAAATATCTTTACCACTGAGCCATCTTGCCTGTCCAAAGAAGCGATGTTTTTAGGTGTCAAGGGATTCCTTGTACAGGAAACTAAACAATATCCTCTTCCCATGCCAGCCTCTCCAGAAACTGTTTATGACCATATGGAAGCATGTTTGCAGTCATTGTGAACACACTGCTTTGAAGTGAAATCAACTCAAACACTTGACATTGTCTGGTCCTTTGAATACTGACCCTAGTTAGCTCACTATTCCCTTTTTGCACTGAACTTTGGGGCTGCAACTACACAGCTTTCTATTGGAAGCAAAATTCCTAGGTAGTGCCCTGAGACTTCAGCAACATTTGCAAAAGAATCACTCTTCCTTTTGACAAGAGTGGGGGTAGAGACCTGTCTCCATCAGCAAACACTGATGGCTCACAGTAGCTGATAGATCAATTTGAATGGCGTAGCAAAAGAAAACAGAAGAAAAAAAAAACTGGTCCTTTAGCTTGGCAAAGAGCTCCCAATGTGTGGGCTGCCTCTGAGGAGCTTTATTTGAAAGTGAGCGATTTTTAAAACTGGGAGACGCTTTACCCTTGAGTTAAAAGTGAGGTTTCTGAGGCATAGCTTGGACATAAATTGGGAAACCAGGGTACCATTAATTTTATCAAGTTGATTTGGCAGAGGGAGATCAATGGGATTCTCATTCCTCTATTTTAGGAGATTGGGTCCAGCTGTGGGAAATGTGGGCTGCAGCCATTTTCATGCCTTCTTTGGGGTGCGAGTGTGTGCCTATGTGAAGTACATACACCTGTGTGCAGGTTCGTAGAGGGGAGGGAAGAACATAGGGTATCCCACTCTATCACTTTCTACCTTATTTGCTTGATACAAAGTCTCCAGGTGCATCTGGAGCTAGGCTAGTGGCTGTCAAGTCTCAGGGATCCTCTTGTCCCTATCTCTCATGTTACTTAGATTACAGACCTGTGTGCAGCTGCCACACCCAACTGTGGGTGCAGAGGATTCAAACTCAGATCCTTATGCTGTGTAACAAGCGCTCTCACCCACTTGGCTATCTCCCCAGCCCCTACAGCTTCTACTTTGTTCATTCCTGTATATAGTGCTGGGGATTGGACCCAGGACCTTGTCCCACTAAAATATGTTGGTCTGCAGCCCTTTGTTTTTATTTGAGATAGAGTCTTACTAAATTTCCCTGACTGATATCAAACTCTCTGTGAAGTCCAGAATGGCTTCAAACCCTCAATGCTCCTGCCTTAGCCTTCCAAGTAGCTAGGATGATAAGCCTGCACCCCATACACAAGCCTCAATCCCCTTTCCAGATAATTCCAGGATGTGTTATGTTCCTAACCCATGCACATGCTCTCCTTCTCCTGCCTTTTCTTCCTAGTCCTCATTTATTCCTCTCAAAGACCAAAAAGTACATTTGTGTGACTCTCAGCTTGAGTTCAGAGCAGAAAGTAACTTGGGATAACTTCTTTCTCACTCCCTCTGATGAAGAGAAGCTGCCTGCTGGCTTGCTCACAGACTCACAATTAGCTAGCTTTCTTACATA
Source organism: Mus minutoides (assembly GCA_902729485.2). Taxonomy (NCBI): domain Eukaryota; kingdom Metazoa; phylum Chordata; class Mammalia; order Rodentia; family Muridae; genus Mus; species Mus minutoides. The sequence goes on from LR749541.1 coordinate 1,648,640, forward strand.
GCCTGCCTAGGGAATGGTGCTGCTGGTTGTGGGCTGAACCTGCTTGCATCAATTAGCAATCAAGACAATACCTTTCAGATATATATGGTCACAGGTCAAACTGTTATGCACAGTTCTTCAGTTTAGGCTCTCCTCTCAGATGACTCTAGGTTTCATCAAGTTGACAATTAAAGCTAACAAGGACATCAGATATTTGGTCACAGCAACTTAGAGAGTAGCTAGCAACTTTACCATGGTTCTTACTAAACCTTACATTTAAAAAAACTGGTGTTGTAGACACAAAGCTGGATTTGAAGGCAGATCTTACCTACTTTCCTGTTTGTTGCAATGTAAGAATATATGACCATTTTACTTCTGTTGGGTCAAGAAGAAAGTAAACAGAACTGGAAACAGTGGCACATACCTGTTGTCTGAGTTAGGGTTTTTATTGCTGTGAAGAGACACCATGACCAAGGCAATTCTTATAAAGGACATTTAATTAGTTTTAGCTTACAGGTTCAGAGGTTCAGTCCATTATCATCAAGATTGGAAACATGGCAGTGTCCAGGCAGACATGGTGTTGGAGGAACCAAGAGTTCTACATCTTGATCTTAAGGAAGCCAGAAGACTATTTTCCACATTGGGCAGAACTTGAGCCTAGGAGCCCTGAAAGCCTGCCTACACAGTGATGCACTTCCTCCAACAAGGCCACACCTTCTCATAGTGGCACTCCCTGAGACAAGCATATTGAAACCACCACATTCTGCTTCCTAGCTCCCATAGGCTTGTTCATACATATGAATCTATGGGAACCATACCTAGCCAGAGCATAATGAAAAATATATTTAGCCCAACTTCAAAAGTTCATAGTCTATAAGCAGTCTCAACAATGTTAAGAGTCCAAAGTTAAAAGTCTTTTCTGAGATTCATCCAATCACTTAACTGTATTCTCCTATAAAATCAAAATTGAAAAGCAGATCACATATCTTCAACATCACAGGATATATATTACCATTCCAAAACATGATAGTGAGAAAATACTGGACCAAAATACAGCAAGACCAAAACCCAGCTGGACAAACAACAAACTCTGCATCTCCATGTCTGATGTCAAAGCACTCTTCAGATCTCCAACTCTTCTTATCTTTGCTGACTGCAGCAAACTTCTTTCTTTTGGACTGGCTCCACACCTTGTTAGCAGCTTTCCTCAGCAGGTATCCCATGGCTCTGGCATCTCTCACATCTTGGGGTCTCCAAGCCAACTTCCTTCCACACATGATCTTCTGGGCTCCTCCAAAGGGCTTGGGTCACATACAGCTCTGTTCTCTGTAACACTCCAGGCTCTAATTGCCTCCACTCCACTGCTGCTGCTGTTCTTGGTGATCATCCCATGGTACTGGCATCTCCAATATGCAGGAGTCTTCCACGGCAACTACACTTTACCAATAGCCTCTCATAGGCTCCTTTCATGGTGCCAAGACTAAACTTCTTTGCATGACCTCTTCAGTTCTGAGCCATCAACTGCTACTGAGGTTATACCTTCACCAATGGCCTTCCCTGGCCTCTCACAGTGCCAAGACTCAGTTGATATCCATGACCCCTTCCTTCATGCCTTCAAAACCAGTACCACCTGGGATTCTTACACATTACCAAAGTCCAGTTGCAGCATAAGGTATAACATTGGCTATCTCTAGAGCACAGCTTCTTTGTGCTCTCAGAAAACACTTCCCAGAAGATTTCACCTCAGTGATGCTGGTCTCTTTTTAATCACCACTAATTTTTTAACTTGAGCTAACCAGCATCAATTGTCCCTGTAGTCTCCTCTATTCTTGACTCTAAAGCCAGAACTACATGGCTGAAGCTGCAAAGTTCTGCTGTTTGCTGGAGCAAGAACATGGCCACCTTGTTTTATTACCTTATCACCAGCTTTCTGTTTTCCAACTCCTTCACTGCCTAAGCTTGGCTGTCTGAGAACTTGCTCTGTAGACTGACCTTGATGTAAGACTACTAACTGCATGACTCTGCCTTCTGAATGCCGGGATTAAAGATGTGTACCACCAGGCCTGGACCTAAACTTTCCACTCCTCGGAACTTGCTCCATACCAGGCTGGCCTTGAACTTGGAGATCTACTAACTGCATGACTATGCCTTCTGAATGCCGGGATTAAAGATGTGTACCACCAGGCCTGGACCTAAACTTTCCACTCCTCGGAACTTGCTCCATACCAGGCTGACCTTGAACTTGGAGATCTGCTTGCTTCTGTCTCCTACAATTAAAGGTATGTGTACCTCCCACCATGCCTGGGCCTAAGCTTCTCATTGTCACAGCTCCTCAAAATCCAGACCAAAAGCCTATGTTTTCCAGCCTCGATATTTGTGTCACAGGTGTGTCCTCCATTTCTGGATTGTAGTTCACATCAGATGAAAAGTCCAAATGAAGACGAAAACCAGGTAATAATAATGCCTAGGTATAACTATCTCAGTTTGACTGCAAAGACATAAATCATAAACTTAGCTGGGTGGGATCTTCCTCCAAAGTCACCACTACCTTAGTCTGTTTAATATCCTTGAACACAGGATTTAGGTTCATTACATTTCCTGGTGCTCTTTTATTACTTGAACCATACATTTTGTATTTTTTTTTCTTTCTAAGCTTGCTATGCTTGATCAAAATGCTGTTCATGAGAGTAAAACAGGGCAAAGCCTAGGCTTTTTTGAAACTTCCTTTGTTGATATAATTAATATAAATTACTTTACCTTAGCCTCAGGCAGACTCTTGTACAAGGGCAAAAAGCAGCAACATTCTTCACCAAAACGTCATAAGAATGATCTTCAGAATTCAAATCACCCTCAGCACCAATGTCTTCTATATTCTACGAGGATGACCAGTTAAGTCCCACTTAAAGCATTCCGTTGCTTTCCAAATCCAAAGTCCAAAAATCCATGTTCATATACAAGGCCTGTGGTTGAATTATTAGTGTTGCAAAAGGGAAAAAAGATAGAGAAGAAAGGAAATGAAAATTTACTTTTATGTGTAGGAAGCTAGTAAATTCTGATAGTGGATCTTCCAACATCTTTTCAAATAACACATGATGCTTTCATCCTATTGTTCCCAGTGAATTTTTAAGACCCCAGAAGTGTCCAGCCAACTTTCTCAAACTAGAAAAATGTGGGCTAACATCTAGTTGGAATTATAGGTTATATAGTCTTTCTTTTTTTGTTGTTGTTGCTGTTGCTGTTGCCAAAGTGACTCTAAAAATAACTGCTGCTACCAGGCACACTGGCAGTCAGGAGCAATCTACTTCATTCCTTGTGAGAACCCTGGGTTCATGTAACATGAAGTCATCCTCTGGCATGTTCTCAGGCAGAATCGAGGTTGTGACAAGCTTGTTTAACTGTTAAGAACAGCATAACCACCACACAAACCTGCTTGTGCAGTGGACCCTTCAAAGGCCCTTGAGAACAGGCAACTTGTGAGGCCAGGTGTAACTCATCGTCACGGGAGGCCCTTCATAGACTTGGTTGGGTGCCCTGGGCAGCATTTTGGAGTCTGACTTCAGTGCAAGAAGTTCAATGGGCTCAGAGACGCCAAAGAAGTTTCCCTTTAAAGGGAGAAGCAGAGAAATGTTCCCTCAGTGTCTTTTATTAACTGGACTTCCTACTGTGGTAGCTGTGGTGAGAGTGGGAGGGCTGGCCTTACAGGTGAGCTGTTTGGAGGTATAAGCAGCTCTGATGTCTCCCTTGTATGGATGAGTTCTAGGGAAGGTTTTCCTCTAGAAGTCAACTGCATTTCCAGTCTGAAGTCAGCTTGGCTCAAGATGTGAGTTTGATTTCTCTTTTCTTTTCCTTTCTTTCCTTCTTTATATTTTAGTGGGGGTGTAGGTGTGGTTTGGGTATTGGTTATTGGACTAAGAGCCTTGCACTGCTAGGAAAATACTTTACAACCGAGCTACACCCCTTGCTCCCCAAAGGTAGAGTCTACCTAAGTGCTTTACCACTGAGCCACGCCCCCAGCTCCCCACATTCCCAGCCCTTCACTGGAGAGTCTAAGCAAGTCCTTTACCACTCAGCCACTCCCCTACCCCCACTCCTTATATCCCTAGCCTTTCACTGGGGGACTCTAGGCACGTACTCCACCATAGAGCCATTCTCCCATCCCCAAGTTTGTAGATCTACACAACGCTTTAGAAATTCTGAGCCTGACCCATAGGGCTTCTTGGACGTTGCCTCCTGCCTTCCCCAGCTTCCCTAGAAAGGCTTCGAGGGATATTGGGGACAAATAAGTGTATTACACCAGGGACCAATGGGTAAACTTCTCAGGACTTGTGGCATCCTTCCTTCTCTGTGTCATCTTCCCCAGCCAGGCTGATTACCCCCATACTGTAGTGTTCCTGGCAGACATTCACAGTTGGCCTCGTATGTGACCTCACTGCTGTTGGATCAGGAATCTTCTGACTCAGGTCTCCATTGCTATTCCTTGCTGCAGATCCCTTGAGCCTCAGCCCTGGTCCCCCTGCCATTTCAGCCTCAGTTACAACCCCATTTCCTCCTCAGGGAAGAGCCATCAGCTGTTCCTGTGGCTTCCAGCTCCACCTCCGCCTTCCCTCCCACAGAAACTGAGCAGAAGGACTAAAGCGCTTGGCCTCCTGCCGCATGGCTTCGTGGAGCATCATGTTCCCCTTGGAGAGGATGCCCCAGATGGAGACTGTGAGGCCATCTGTAGGGCACACTCCATCCACAGCCCCCATGGAGAATAGCACAATAGTTCACTTCAGCTCTGTGCATGGACATCACTGGGATGTGCCTGCAGTTCTTTGAGTAGAGACATGTCATTGTTCCATCTTACCATTTGCTTCCTCCTTCCTTGATTCCTGTAGTATAAGAGTGACTTAGGAACTGCTTTTGCTGAAGCCCTGACCCCCTCACCTGGGCCCAAAGAGTGAGTAAAAGCATTGTGAAAGCCTGGCGTCTCCATCTTCATTCTGTGTCTACCTCCTTTCCTTTGGCTCAGAGTCCTGATTCTGTACAGGTGTATCAATACACAAGGGGTGACTGTCTTCCCTCACCTGCCTCATCCCCCTTCAAGGCTGAAGGCACAGTTAAGTCATTGGCCTAAACCTGTAGTTACCCTGGGTTCCTCACACAGAATCCTCACAGTCCAGACAAAGAGTTGTCCACCATGCCGACGTTGCCCCCTGGAACAGGAGTGATCACCTCCTGAGGACTCTGACGTACCCTCAAGCTACCATCAGAAGGTTTGGGAACCACCTTGCAGGACCAGAGCTGAGACAATGATGCTCATCTCTCACTTTGACCAGTACTTCTTAATTATGCATACCCCCATGCTCTTCCCCAGTTCTTTTTATCTGAAGCTCAGTCAGTACCCGGGAGATGATCCTGGGCTCTCTGGACTCCTTTATCTTCCCTTTTTCCTGATGCGTTGATTCAGTCTCCTTTCTCTGCTTCTCACTTTACTACAGTGTGTAATTGGCATGGGGTGGAGGAGCTGGGAATTCATCTCGGTTAGTGGAGTATTTGCCTAGCATGAAGGAAGCCTTGAGTTCTAAACCTCACACCATATGAAGTTGAGCATAGTTCCTGTAATCCTAGATCCTTGAAAGGAGAGGGAAGAAGATGAGGAACTCACGGCCATCCTCAGCAACATGGTGACTTGGAGACCAGCCTGGGCTACAAGACACCTCATATGAAAAACAAGTAAAATCAATAAATGGAATATTGGGATAGGAAATGGCCCCAAGCCCAGCCTCCCGGGGATGTGAGAATCCTAGATTCTATGTCTCAAAACGATGGTTACAGAAGAATGCGAGGTGGAAAATTCTGGGCTTTATTCTTCTCCCCCGAGTCTTAGCTGTGTCACACCTATCCTTTATATTTAGACACAGGGGCCCTAAGCTCTGGTTCCTCCATCATCTCTTAAATGAAGATGCAAAGGAGGAGACTGGGGAGATGGCTCAGACAGTAAAATACTTTCCCTGTAAGAATGGGGACCCGTGTTCCATCCTCCAAACCCACACAGAGGCTGAGCAGGGCAGAGTGTTTGTAACCCCAGAACTGGAGAGAGCAGGGGTTCTAGACCCAGATAGCGAAATAAAATCAGTGACCTCCAAGTTCAGGAATAGAGGAAGATGCTGAGCAGTGGTGGTGCATGCCTTTAATCTCAGTACCAGCGAGACAGAAGCAGGAGGATCTCTGTGAGTCTCAGGCCAGCCTACTCTAAGAGTAAGTTCCAGAACAGTCAGGGCTGCACAGAGAAACTCTGTCTCAAAAAACTAAAAGAACAAAAGGTGAAAAGAATAATAAATAAATAAATAAATAAATAAATAAATAAATAAATATTAAATAAATAAGAGGAAGATATCAGATACTGACCTCTGGCCTCTATAGTCTCATGTGCGTATTTTCTGTCATAATACGCACACCATACACACCACACCACACACACACACCACACACACACACACACACACACACACACACACACCACAAGGGCAGGTAAAAGACTTGAGAAACACATTAATGAGCTGGCTGCATCTTAGAGCAGAGGCCACCCTGCCCCCACAGAGAAAGTCACAGAAACGGCTCCCCTGCTGGTTTGTGGCTTCATTTCCAGACCTAAGAGCAGGAGATCCCTGAAGACAGCAGCTCCCCCAAGCTCCTCTCCAGTTTCCCTAAGCGTATGGCCTCCAAACCTCTTTCATCGCCCTGAGTCTGTCTCCCTTTCACAGACCGCCTCCTTTCTGCCTTGTACTCTCATCCACAGCCTGTAACTCTGCTGGGATCCTGAGTAACCATGGTGGAAGTTCTCTCTGATCCCAACCTTGTGAGGCTGAGGAGTGGCACTGGGAACTTGAAGTGAATCTGGCTGTGGTGGAATACAGCTGTAACTCCATCGCTTAGGCGGTGGAGACATGGGGATCAGGAGTTCAAGGCCACTCTCAGGTTCATAATGTGTTTGAGGCCAGTCTGAACTATAGGATGGTTCACCACCCCACCCCCCACCCACCCCACCCCCCCGAAATAAAGATAACAGTTGGTATGTCAGGATAAGTGATCCCTGCATCTAGCCTCTTGGAGTAGCCAGCCAGAATCACAAAACTGCTTACAAAAGAACCTTAAGGATGGAAATTCAGTCAGGGACTGGGTTTCCGGGATCACCTCAGTACTTCAAAGACTTTTTAGCTGCACCAGCACTTTTGGTCCTCCTTGGGTCTTGTGTGCAGTACCCTGTTTTCCATGCAGCTTGAACCTGTAATCAACCTCCGTGTCAGGTTCCCAGGTTGCCCACACTGTATCCAAGGTTCTTAGAAATCCATGCATACCCTAAAATGCACACTTTTGAGCCCTGTTTCTTTATGAGTCTGGCCGAGATTCTTTTAAAAGTCATGCTGGGGGTAGTAGTAAATGCTTTAAACGTTTGGCTTTTAAAAAAGATTTGAAGAGAAGGAGAGATGGCTCAGCAGTTAAGAACACTGATTGCTCTTCCAGAGGTCCTGAGTTCAAATCCCAGCAACCACGTGGTGGCTCACGACCATCTGTAATGGGATCAGATGCCCTCTTCTGGTGTGTCAGAAGAGAGTGACAGTGTACTCACATTAAATAAATAAATAAATAAATAAATAAATAAATAAATCCTTTATTATTATTTTTTGTTGTTGTTATTGTTTGGGAGTCTCTTATATTCAGTATAATGAATTTTTGTCATTTTTTACTTCCATCTCCTTCCCCTGCTTCCCTCTCTCTGCCATTGGAATCCTGCTATCCAGAAACCTTGTGTTTAAACACATGGGCGTACGGGAGCAAGGTCACATTCAAACCACCACACTAAATATTACTAAAGCTAAATATGGAATGCCACGTTCATGCCCAAGGACCACATCACCCCAGGAGGAAAACGACCATGCACCCCAACAACAAGGAATACAAAGAAAAAGGCCCATATTCCTCACTTACTTCAGAACTCATATTCTGAGCAAAGTATGGCTGTAGGTCAATTAGCCTCATTCACCTAGCATTCAAGAAGACGTGAATGCACCACCAGCAATGCATAAACAGGGAACGCTAGCACACACCTGTAATCCTAGCACTCAGGATGTGGAGGAAGGGACAGCATGTGTGGTAACGAGCATCCTTGGCTACATAGCAAAGATGCTATGCATCCTGTGCTATGCGAAACCCTGTCTCAGACACACAAAAGGGCCTTACTTTCTCTCTCTTCTCTCCCTCCCCTAACACTAATGCTCAGGGCGTTTGTTCTCCTGTGCTCACAAGCTGTACTATAAGGGTCTTAATCTGTCCCTTAAATTCTTTCATCTCCAAGACCAAGAGCTTGCAGAAGTCACTCAGTGAGACAGCAGGATTGATTATCAAGCTTCCTGTGAAGTAGGATGTCCTTACCCTTGTTCATCAAACCCTGTGGTACTTTCTTAAGTGTTACTATGCTCAGGAAATCAAATTCCATACAGCCTGTCATCTCCAAGAAGCAGGGATACTTGTTTAAAGAAACTTGAAGTCACAGAGACTTCAAAACTAAAGATTTGAGGAGAGTGGAGAAGTAGCTGACAGCCATAAAATTAGAACTCCCTAAATTGTCTGTAGAGATTCAGAAAGGGGAGAAGCTTTTTTTTTTCTTCAAATGTCATCTTCCAGGCCAGCTAACAAGAACAAGGGTAGAAACTAGGAGCCCAGAGACTTTTAAAATCATGCGATAAAACCTGCCTGTAACGATGTGTTCGTTGTAAAATTTATACTGTGTTCACTGTAAATTTAATATTCATTGTAAAAATTAAAAATACAACAGAGGATTAGATAATCAGTCACCATGCTGTCCAGTGATAACCACTGTCAATATTTTATGAAGGTAGTACGTATTTCACTTTTTAAATTTTTTTATAAAAAAACGCATGTGCATATATCTCAAAAGTCAAGTGCATATTCTGTGAGGCTCTGCCTACTCTCCAGAGATACAGCTATAGCTACTTTAATCTTTCCATGTGTCTATATGTATAGTTACACATGCATGGATATGGAGTGTGTATGTGTGTGTGTTTCTGTGTGTGTGTGTGTGTGTGTGTGTGTGTGTGTGTGTGTGTGTGTGCAGGCTATTGTCAACCTTGAGTGCCATTTTTGTAGGCACTATCTATCTTGTTTTTTGAGGCAGCATCTCTTACTGGACTGGAGCCCACCAAGTAGACTAGGCTGGCTGGCTAGCCAGTCCCAGGAATCTCCCTGTCTCTACCTCCCCAGGTCTAGGATTACAAGTACACATAGCTACTTTTCACCTGGGTTCTGCTGAACCTGAGTCCTTATTCTTCCAAGGTAAACACTTAACTGACTGAGCTATCTCCCCAGTTCTTTAATTTTTTTCCTTAGGTTTCTGAAGGAAGAATTAACCATGTGGCCCAAGCTGGCTCTGAACCTAACAGCAATCCTCCTGCCTCAGCTACCTGGGTGTGTGGGTTACAGGTATGAGCCACTGGGCCTGGCTTTGTGTGGTGTTTTTGTTTAGTTTTGTACTTCTAACATAGTTTTGCTGTGCCATGTGTTTTTATGAGAGTTGGCAATTTGCTTCTGAACTTTCTTCTGTAGTAGATAAGGAATTAACTCTGGCTCTCGGGTTGCCTGACACTAATTGGGCTCCCTACAATTCTATTCAATGCTGACAGTAACTATGCAGAGTTAGCGTCACACTCCAAAGGTTTAAAGATTCTGTCTCGAAAGAATGGCTTCATTTCAACACCCCTGGCAAGCGTCAGGCCTCCAGAGATTTACCCGTGCTTCAGGGTCCAACTTGTCTAGGAATTCAGGAGTTCCCACATCCTCCCTTCAGGCTCCATACTTTGCTAGCATAATGCACAACTCAAGAAGACACTTCCTGAACCATCACTGGCTAGTATACAATACAAAATGCAAGATGCCAATGGAATAGATGGTGTTGGATAAGAGTCTATACTTAACCAGCTTACAAAAGACACTCTTAACCACCCAGGAGAATCCAAGAAGCACTTGTTTGTATCTTAGGGTAACTGTGATATGATGAAACACCAAGACCAAAAGCAACGTGGAGAGGAACGGGTTTATTTGACTGATAGCTCCACATCACTGTTTATCATCAAAGAAGTCATGATAGGAACTCAAACAGGGTAGGAACCTGGAGGCAGGAGCTGATGCAGAGGCCAGGTGGGGGGTGGGTGCTTCTTACTAGCTTGCTCCTTATGGCTTGCTCGGCTTGCTATATAGAATCCAGGACCATCAACCCAGGAATGTGCCCCCCCACAATGGGCTTGGCCTTCCCTATCTATCCCTAATTAAGAAAACGCCCTACAAGCTAGCCCAGAGCCAGATATTAGGGAGACATGTTTTAACTGAGGTTCCCTCCTTTCAAATGAGTGTAGACTGTGTCAAGTTGACGGAAAACTAGCAAGCACATCCAGCAACCGGGACAAAGACGACAAACTATCGAGTATTATATGACAGCCTCCCACCTCCCACTACCTCCCTGCTGTAATTTTTACATCAGTTTTGATGCTTAACAATTACATCCTATCCACATGATGCTCTATGGTTATTTCCCTTTTATTCACATACTCACCCCGCCCCTGCTAGGCTTATCTTTGCCTTTGTGTTTGCTGGCTTTCCATGTTTGTTGGCTTACTGTGTTCTCTGTATAGTTTTCTGGAGTTCACTATCCCCTGGCTTTTTGCCACATCTCTCCGTGTTTCTTCTCGTAACTACCTTGGGTGTTTTGCTTATGGGTTGACCTCCATAAGGAAGTCCCAGGTGCACGGCCCCCTTTCATGAGGATGTATGGTCTGCTGGTGGTAATCTGGGCATCTCTCTCCTCTGAAGGGTTTCTTGTACTCTGTATTACCTTCCTCCTTTCATTCTTTCCTACTTCCTCACCCCATTTTCCTTCTTCTTCTCTTCCCCTCGCTCGTCCCTCCCTTATTCCTTCATTCCCTTGCCTTGCTCTGTCCCTCTCTCATTCCTTCCTTCCTTCCTTCCCTCCATCTCTTTGTCTTCTCCATCTCTTCCCTCCTTTTCTTTACATTTTCTTTCTGTTTTTCTCACACTATTAGTGAACATCTTTAAGTAATTTAGTCTGTGCATAGCTTACATTTTTGAATGATATATCCCAAGTTTGAGTGATTCTTCTCTCAGAATCCGAGACTCTATTCTACTGTGTTCTAACAGCACTGCCATTGAGAATTCCAGAGCCAACCTGTTTCCCAGTTATTTAAGTGTGATCCACCCCTTCCTCTTCTGACATTCCTTTATTCCGGGTATTCTGAACTGCTCTGCTTTCGTGCTGGTGGGCTCTGGAGTGGCCTGTGTTTATCCATTGGGCTGGGCACCCAGTAGGAATGTTTTCATGGTAATTTCTATATATTTATTATATTACCCCCACCACCACCATGTGTGCATGCATGTTGTGCATGCCCACATGTGCAGGTGTGTGTGTGTGTGTGTGTGTGCGCGCGTGCACACGTGTGCATGTTCTACATTTGGAACTTAAATACTAGCATTGAATCTTCTTTATGAAGATATTTGTTTTTCTGGGGGAAGGAGGGGGTATTTTTTTCTTCTTTACTCTCCTATTTTTCTCTTTTGTCCTTCTGCTATGATCTGGGGTATAGCTTTAGCTTTGTTTTCAAACATTGTATTTCTGCTTTTGCGTTTCTGTTTTCGGGAGTCTTTTCGCTCTCTGATAATCTTCAGCTGAGGCACCTAGTTCTCACATCATGAAGCAGTGTTTTATGGAATTATCTGAGGATATGAATGCCATTTTTCAAAATGAAAACTATTATATATATCAAAAATATCTAACCAGAGAATCTAGGCAGACTTGGGTACAAATGAGTGCATACACAATTTGATTCATATATATATATATATATATATAAATATATATATATATATACACACATATATATGTATATATACACATATATGTGTATGTATATATATATGTGTGTGTCACACTTCAATAATGTGCTGTTAAACATAAGTGAATTTCAAATATGAGACAAATAATCTGCAGCATTGGGCATTAATACACAGGGGAAATGTCCAGAAAAGTACATGAAAGGGATTCTGGGAAAG
>LR749541.1:1665738-1686446 GCA_902729485.2 Mus minutoides
CTGTCTTCTTTCCTTTTTTGCTTAAGTCTTTAGAGAAGAGTAAATGATGTCCTGGTTTAATTTCTGTTATTGTGATAAAATATCCCAACAGAAAACAAGGTAGAGAAGAAAAGGTTTGTTTTAGCTCATAATTCTAAAGCACAATCCATTATTGTAAGTCACGGCAAACTGTTCAACCAGCGAATCATATCATATCATATCCATAGTCAAGAATAGAGAAGGAACAAATGCATGAATGCTCTCTTGCTTGCCACTTGATTTCTCCATTCTGTTACAAATCAGGATGCCCTACCTAGGGAATGGTACCACTCACACTGGGCTGAGTCTTCTCACCTTAATTAACAACGAAGGAAATCCTCCAGCCATATCCGTAGACCAACCTGATCTAGGAAATCCTTCACTCAGGGATTTCTTCTTGGTGATTCCAGATCTTGTCAAGTTTAGAATCAAAACTAACCATAGCCAGAACCTCATCATGTCCTTCTGTAGATGTCTTGAAGCACCCTAGTCAGCTCCCTTCAGTTCTATGCTCCAAGTCTGATCAACCAAAATACAATTTTTGCTCCAAAGGGAATCATAAAATACTTGCTTGAGCCAAATAGGAGTGAACAAGGCCCATGAACAATGAGTCGGTGTTTTGACTCAATGTCATGTCATGCCATGGAGGAAGTTACCCAAACTTGTCTAGCCAGAGACAATAATCTGTGGTAGTTCAAATGAGATTTTCCCTATAGTCTCAGACATTTGAATATTTGATCTCCAGTTAGTGGTACTGCTTGGGGAGGTGAACGAAGCATGGCCTTGCTAGAAGTATGTCATTGGAGGTGGGCTTTGAGAGTCTAAAGATTTGCAAGTTCTCTCTTCTCTCTCTCCTTCCTCTCTCTCTCTCTCTCTCTCTCTCTCTTTCTCTCCTTCATGAAGCTCAAAATGCAAGCCTTCAGCTCTCTGCTCCTGCCTTTATGTCTTTTTTTACTCTTTCATTATGGACTCGTACTGATCAGGAACTGTTAGCTCAAATGCACTCTTTCTTCTGTAAATTGTCTTAGTCCTGGTGTTTTATCACAGCAATAGAAAAGTAACAATACAGAAGCCAAGATACCTCCCTGATACATTGATGGGAACATTGGGTAGGTGGGTCACAGGTAAGTCTGGAAATCTCTGAGTAGGTCTCAGATGCTGTATGATGACCTTAGCTTTTGGGTTAATGGAAGCTAGTGGTCTGCTAAGTTGCTATGACCTAAAAGGTTCACCTGGTAGTCACAAAGATGTTAGGTCAGACACAGAGGTAGGTGATGAATGAACTAAAAAATAACCCATTGAGATTATGGCTCTGACTCCATGACATTCCAGCTTTCTACAATCACAACATCCTGATGAGCCATTCATTCTTGTAGAATCTTGGTTACAGGTGTGACTTTTTCTAGGGAATTATAGTTTACAAGTCCCCAGTGGCCTGTCCACATTTCTCTATGATAAATCTCTTCGTGTCTGGGCTCTGCGCTGTGACTGACATGTACCTGTCTCCTAAATCCATTCATGCTATAATTTAGAAAGTTCATGTAATAACTTAATGTGTCCCAGGGTATGAATAATTTCCAGGTGTCAAAAGATAAAATTACAATAATTCCATTTTAGAGATCTTAATTGGCTTTACCTGAAATCCTAGATTCAGCCAACTCTTCTTCCCAGAATATCAGGCTAGCAAAGGGGGGGGGGTGAGGTTGGTTTTATATACAAAAAAGAATCAAGGAAAGCAGAGGGGTTCTTGTAAGATAAAGGGGGTGGGGAGAAAGAATAGATCAGTCACAATCAGACTACATTGAGCTATTTCCCACTTTTTTATGAGGATTAAAGTAGAAGAGACTTCATTAACCTCTCCTTTGATTCTTGTTTGTTGAGAGAAGTGTGAATATTAACTCACTCTTAATTTCTCAGCAGGTCAAACGACAACTTGATTCCATTTTGTTTCCATCTTGATATGTTTGGTCTGCTGGAGACTTTTGATGACTATTTTTAATTGTCAAGATGACACACGCTAGAGTCATCTGGAAGAGAGGCTCAGTGAAAAAGTGTCTAGATCAGGCTGGCCTGTGGGGCATCTATGGGAGAGCTATTGATTGTGTTAATTGGTGTGGGAGACCCAGTCTGAAAGTGGGCAGCACCATTCCCTAGGCTGTGTACCCATGGAGAAAATGAACTGAGCACTTACATGCATGCTTTCTTTGATCTCTATTCCATGTTTTGGATGGGATAAAACGAGCTACGTCAAGCAAGCCTCTGCTGCTGTGACTCCTTCGATGTGATGGATTGTAACCTGGAGCCAAAGCAAACCATTCTACTCTAAGCTGCTTTTGTTGGTTTTGGTTTTGGTTTTGGTTTTGGTTTTATCACAATGTGTGGTAAAGAAGCTAATGCAGGACCCAGTGAAGGAGTTTAATCTTTAACAGTAGACTCCTATAATTTTTTTTTCACATAGAATCCCCCCTCAACCCCCCCTCTCTCTCCAGGGTCTCCTTATGGCTGCAAAGTCTTCATCTAGCCTAGAGTGACTTCAAAATCAATGTATAGACTAGGCTGATTCCAACCTCACAGTCCTTCTACTTCTACCTACTGAGGGTGGAGAGCACAAGCACGGGCCTTCTCAGCAAATGTGGGGCAAGGACTTTGCATTTAGACCTAAACCCCCACTGGATAAGCTTCAGTGGCCAGGAAATGAGTTCTTATGGAGAAGTTCTTCTCTGAAGTAGAGAGCAAGGTCAGTCTTTTAAAACCAAGCAGAGACTGGGGCTGGTGCTAAGGAGTGGAACATGCTTACCCCTATTGTTGAATCACCAGCCCAAATAAATAAATAAATAAATAAATAAATAAATAAATAAAACAAAAGCCAATTAGAGTTGCTTCCATCTTCAGCCCCAGTGTTTGTTTCTGTGTTTGACCTGGTTAGATCAGCGAACCGTTGATATGCATGGGAAGTCTAGGGAGAGACCTCCACCTCCTGGGGTTCCTGTGAAAGTTCAGTTAAACACTATGTATAAAACCATTTTTTTTTTCTGTGCTGTGGGATTCTGTGGGCTGTACATTCCACCTTACACTTCTGAATATCAAGTGTGAGTGCTGGAGGGAAAACAAAGGACATGTTATCCAGAACAGCAGGCATCTGATTCTAGTTTCATCATTTCTATTGATAAGAGAAAACATTCCAAGTAAAAGCAACTTTAAGGAGAGAAAGAGTTTAATTGCTTTATATGTCTAGGTCACAGATCATAATTGAGAGTCATCAAGACAGGAACTCAAAATTGGAACCTGAAGATAGCAGTGTTTGCTTTTCCATACTATACGACTTATGACCAAGGAACTCTACAATCAAATAAGTGTGACAGAAACTATGAAGGTTGTTTCTTGCTGGCTCACTTATAGGTTCATAATTAGGTGGCTTTCTTATACAATTCATAACTGCTTGCCTAGGGAATGGTACTGCCCATGGTGGGCTGGATCTTCCTATATTAATAGATAATCAAGACAATCCCTCCACAGGGATTCCTACAGATCAACCTGGTAAAGACAATCCCTCAGTTGTGTCAGGTTGACAGTTAAGAACAATTAGTACCATCCTCACCCAAGACTGCTCATAATTATGACAAATACAAGAAAGAATACCTTAAAGAGGAGAAGATTTCTTTTGGCTTATGTTTTCATTTGTGGTTATCTTGGTACATTGCTGTGGCTTGTGATAAGACGGGGCATAATGGCTGCATGAGTGTCTAGTAAAACAGAGATACTTACTTCAAGGTATTCATTTCATGCCAGGGGTTAAGATTTTCCCTTCAAAAGGGACTCCAGTGACTCACTTTCCTTAAGTACACTTTACCATCCACAGTTCCATCACTTCTGTAGTCTGCTTAAAATTTGAATCCATCAATAGATTGAAGTATTGATTAGCCCAGAGTCCTCCTGATCTAATCATCTTTGGACGGTCTCAAAGACACTCTCAGGGTTGACTCTTCTAAGCTCACTTGTCTCCAAGAAATTTAAGAGATCCATCAAGATCATACAGCTCTGAAGGAAGATCTAACTCCAGAGCTAAGTGTACTACAAGGTTATAATGTATCTGCTTAATTGGCTTTTCCAAGAGTCCTTAAGAGTGCTGAAGACTGGTCAAACATCTTCCAAAATATCCTGTTATGGGGTGGGTATTTGTGGGTTCCAGCCACCATGAATGAGGTTCATGCTCTTCCGAGACATCCCATCCAGTTCCTTCATCCATTCTGTTAGGCGAGGAAAGAAAGAAGATTCAATCAAAGAACCAGAGAGCAGGCTCTCATCCAACACCAAATCCCTCAAAGACTTGATTCATCCTCAATTTTCTAGCCTTTCTGTTGTTTTTAAGCCACATGGTCTGAAGTCTTGTGATATAGCTTCTCACAGTCACCAACCTCACCACCTACATTAAAAATGAACCATAAAGGGGAGGGAGCTAGAAAGATGATTCGGCTAGAAAGATGATGGTTCTTGTTGCTCTTAACAGAGGATTGGAGCTTGGTTCCCAGCACTCACAGGGTGACACACAAGCATCTGTAACTCCAGTTTCAAGGATATTCAATGTCCTCTTCTGGTCTCTGTGGGTTTCTGAATGCATATTGTGCACATAAAGTCATGCGGGCATATATACACATACATGTAAATGAGAGAAAGTAAATATTTAAAATGAGCTGTAAGGGGCTGAGGATATTGCTCAGCAGTTAAAATGTTTGCCACATAAGTGTGGGGACCTGAGTTCAGTCTCCAGCACTCATACATTTGCAGCACTGGGGAGACAGACAGAAGCAGGTCTCTGGGACTTGCTGGCCAGCCCAGCTCACTTAACTGGTGATGTCCAGACGGTGAAAGACCCTTTCTCAGAAACCCAAGATGAACATGCCTAAGGAATCACACCTGAATCTGACCTCTTACTTCTAATGTGCACACATGTGCACATGTATATATCTATAAGAAAAAAAGCATACATCATGCTCATGAGTATAGGCCTGCTAAAGAGCCTGGCAGAAGAAACGTGGGCCTCTCTGTTCCTTCAGAATCTAATCATAAAATGTAAATATTAGGATAGAATCAACACACATATGCAAACCGAAAAATAAATATCTATGATGGGAAAAATCAAATGCTATTTGTTTGTAATCCCAACTGCAAAGGATGGGCCACTTGAAAGGTGTTTTGCTTGCTAAATAAGATGCTGAGCTTGAAAAACAAGACTGGACTATCTAAGGAAGTAATCTGCTTAGCATAAGGAGTTTTAAAAGAACTGGAGGAGGAAGGAGAGAGGGCTAGTATGATGGTTACTTTTGAACTGTCAATTTGGTATAACAGTTGAATCACCTGGGAAGAGAATCTTAATTGAGGAATTATCTAAATTAGGTTGGCCTGTGAGCATGTCTGCAGAGGCTTGTCACTATTGTTAATTGATATGGAAAGATCCAGCCCACTGTGGGTGGTACCATTCCCTAGCCAGAAGAGGTGGAGAGAGAAGCAAGCAAGCAAGCAAGCAAGCTTTCCTGCATGCATTTATTTCTGGCTGTTTCTGATTATGGATATGATGTGATCAGCTGTGTCAAGCTCCTGCCAATGTGCCTTCTCTGCTATGATGGACACTAACCTAGGATTCAAAGTCAAATAAACCCTTCTTCCCCTCATTGCTTTGTGTTGAAGTATTTTATCACAGACTCAGAAAGGAGACTAGAAGAGCCAGTGAGGAACTGAGGGTAGAATGCAGTAGTTAAGAGCAGTTGTATTGTTTTATTGTGTAATGCTTCCTCTTCACCCTTACTTCTCCATTAGCATCTAATGCTAAATGTTCCAGATTTTTCTGTCTTAAGAACAACAAATTCTTTTTCTTCATTAAACCCACTTACTGATTAGTAATAATTGTTTATTTACACTAAAAATAAAATAAACCAGGTATTTTAGTTTCCTTTCTTTTGCTGTGATAAAACATTCTAACCAAAAGCAATGTAGAGGAAGAAAGCGTTTATTTGGCTTGTACTTCCAAGTCACAACCCATCACTGAGGGAAGTCAGGATAGGAACCTGAAGGGAAAAACCATGGAAGAATGCTTCTGGCTCCTTCTCCAGCTCCTCCTCTGGCCCATGCTCAGCCAGCTTTCTTATACAGTCCAGGACCACTTGCTCAGGGAATGGTACCACCCACAGTGTACTGGTCCTTCCTTCCCACAGTGTACTGGTCCTTCCTTCATCAGTTAACAACTAAGACAATAATCATAGAGCAATTAGACCTGGGAAATTCCTTGAGACTCCCTTTCCCAGGCAAATCTAGACTGTGTCAAATTGACAAAGCTATCAACGGTACCAGTTATGGTGGGATGTGATCGCAGTTCTAGTACTCTAGAAGCTAAGGCAGGTGGATTGTGAGCATTAGGGCTCCATGTGTGCACACACATATACACACATATACCAGGGAGACCCAATGATCTCATGGTATAAGTATCACTCACTCTTGCTCTAGATATTTAGGATCATAGGACAGATTTGATCTGCTGCTCCCAGACTCTGAATTTCAGGACAATAGAAACCCTTGGGCATCTGTGAGTTCTTTAGCCTCCTCATTTTCTGATTCTTTTGACATAAAACTAGGCAAGATAGAGAGAGAGAGAGAGAGAGAGTGAGAGAGAAGAGCACTGCCTTTTGTTGGCCCATTTGTTGCAAGTATACATACATACCATGTTAGCCAGAGTACCAATTTTCTAGGTATAATAATTGGCCTTGAACACCTGTTGATAGAAACCAAAACCACACTTCTCTGCAAGCCTTGAAAATCCTGTCTCATGAGTGTTAGGCCAACGCTTTAGGAATGATCTGAGCAGTGAAGGAAAAGAGAAGGTCACAAAAAAGGACCTTTCGTCTTTCTTAAGCAAGAAGTGTTGAAATAAATAGTTGGCCTCCTGTACTCTTTTCTCATTAAGAAACCAAGTCTGTAATGACTTATCTCGTAAGTACTCAGAAAAGGGCAATGATAATAGAGGGAGTTTCTCAGAAGCAGAGCAGAGCGGTCTTTCATCCAAACTGACTCCGAAGACCATTTGAAGAGCCCACAGCTGAAGGCTATGACTCTCTTTCATGTGTACATTAATCCAGTGTCCTTTCTCCTCAGTGGGGCATAAACATACATCATTTAAATTAATATGGGAAGTCAGAAATAAGACCCCCATTAACATATCCACAGGGGAGGAATGAGTAAGTCCCATGTGGCCTCTTGATCATGCTGTTTCCTGGGAGCTGGAACTGCTGGAGCAGGGCCCTCCTGCTGACGGCCTCCTGCCCCCCTGCCTTCTGCTCTCCAGTTCTGAAGGGTCATTCCCAGCAGGTCATCTTAGCTCAGCCTCTCTATGACATGTGTTTCAATAGATCTGAGTTATTTCTTGTGTAAAGGCTATCCACTAGCTGAAGACCCTCTGGGGTAGGACATCAAGTGTGCCTTTACTTCAGGATTCAGTTAAAAGTGACGTGTTTGGCTAGCAGGGTAGTGATCTTTCTTCTCCAAAAAGGTGGAGGGTGGAGGAGTAGAGCAGACCCTGGCACTCCATCATGTTGGGTGTGGTTGCCCCCCCCCCCCCAGTCTACGGATACATCTTTCTAGCATCTTTTATATCTATCAGCACCAATTGGAGCAATAGAGGCAGCCCTATACTGCTCCCTTTAGCAACCCTTTAGGTGATCTCCCCACTTAGGGAGCAACCCTTTAGTTGATCTCCCCACTTAGGGATCTCCACTCAAGTAAAGATATTATGTCCTGGACAGCAACGCAGATCAGAATTTCAGGACATGAGAGAGTGAAGCCAAGTTAAAGTTAGCAAACTTGTTGAGGAGAGATGAGTTTCAGGTCCAAAAGCAAATGCGAGACGTATTAGCATACCAAAGCCCATGGCAGCCTCTGCTCTCTCTTAGCATCATGGGTACCTATTATGAGTCTATGCTGGCTAACATCCTGGCTCTTCTCACCTTGCCTGGTACTGAACTTTTCCAATTCACGGGCTTCCCTTCCCCCAGCTTCTTCTCATGTCTACGTAACCTTGCCATTAAGACCGTGGGCTCTCTTGGTTCTCTCGGTCCCCTTTTTCTTAGGGTTTTATTGCTGTGAAGAGACAGCACTGCCAAAGCAACTCTTATAAAACATTTAATTGGGACAGTTGCAGAGCTTCAGTCCATTATCATCATGGCAGCGTGCAGGCAGACATGGAGCTGGAGAAGGAGCTACATCTTGATCCACAGGCAGCAAGGACAAGACTCTCTTCTGCACTAAGGAGGGCCTGAGCACAGGACGCCTCAAAGCACATCTACAGGGTCACACTACCTCCAATAAGGCCAAACCTCCTCTAAGTGCCACTCTCTATGGCCAAGCATTCAAACACATGAGTCTTTGGGGGCCATTCCTATTCAAACTATCATTTCCCCCTCCTTGGTTCTTCCCTTTTGCCCCTCCCCTCAGCCCTCCTCTATGGCCCAGTCCATCCTCCTGGCTATGTTCAGTCTACTGCTTTTGCTCCCTGCTCTGGGCTCTTCCTGTTGCCTCTGGCTGTACTCTTCTTCTTTTCTACAATAAAAAAACCTTCCCCTCACCGTACCTTGGAGAGGTCATGTCCTCAATGTCAATGATAAGGGGTAGAACATGTTTTAAATTTAAATATGAGGGGGGAGAGTGAATGGGGACAGCACACATTCAGTCCATGAGTGTACGTTCCTTTAGAGAGGGTTATACGTGAAGGAGACACAACATCCTGAACTGCTTAGAGGTCATTAATTGATAAGCATCTCCATCCAGTTCCAGGAGCCCTAAACTATCTATCGAGCAAGAAATCTTCCTGATAAAGAATACAGATATACCATGTCCCATCTTGTAAGGCATGTCAATCATCTGGAAATCCCTAAGGCAAATCTGTTTATTAGAGACTTTAGAAATAATATAAAGCCCATCTGAAATGTGAATTCAAACCATGGTCCCTTGGCTAGTGAAGTGTGTGTGTGTGTGTGTGTGTGTGTGTGTGTGTGTGTGTGTGTGTTGTGGTTAGACCATATAGTTCCCAAATAAAGGGCACACAAACCTTTAGATTTAAATAACCCTAAAAGCACTATAGCTGGGCTGATATCAACACTCTATGCTATTTTGTCTACCCACTGTCAATAACCCATATATTGCTTGTCATGTTTCATTCAGGCTGTTCCTGCTGCAGCAGGCCAGCCCTCACAGCCATGCACTCATGATCCATGCGACTCCATGGTGACCTCTTCCTTCTTCTTCTTCTTCTTCCTCCATCTCCTCATGATCCCTGCCTCAGACCCCAAGCCCATTCCACCCTCTCTCTCCTGCCCATATTCTCTACCTGTCTTCACTGCTCTGTGTATGACACTGAATTTGTTCACTGTCCACCACAAGGATGTTTTTCTCCTTGTGACGAAGATCACTGTCCCTCCCCTTGTTATCACCTCTCTCCCAGGTCACCATCTGGGTGACATCTAAGTCAAAGGTTAAATCAGACCAATCAAACCAATAGCAGAGTGTATGTGTTGTTGTACTTAAAATGTGCATATGCAGACTTCTTTCTGTTATATGAGGTTCACATTTGCTCTTGCAGTATAGAATGTAAAGACCCTCTTATCTGCCCCCGTTGCTGCCACTTCTGAGATACATGCTTAAAAAGGACAAGCCAGACACTTCCCTGGCAGCCTTTCTAGGATGACCCCTGCTATATTAGCTACTGTTCTGCAGCCGTGAGAAACGCTCTGACAAATGAGACTTAAGAAAGAAAAGATGTTTTCCAAGCTCACAGTTTGAGGATTCAGTTCTTCATGGTGGGGAAAGCATGGTCACAGGAGCATGAGATAGCTGGCCATACTGAATCCACTGTCAGGAAGGAGAGAGAGAGAGAGAGAGAGAGAGAGAGAGAGAGAGAGAGAGAGAGAGAGAGAGAGAGGAATTCTGGTGCTCATCCCACTTTGAGAAGCCCAGAACCCCAGCCCATAAAATTATACAATCTGCATTCAACTTGAGTCTTCCCAAATCAATAAATCTAATCTAGATAATTCCTCACAGGCGTGCCTTATGGACCCTGTCCACACAATCCCCTATGTAGGATCTCAAGCTGTGTAAGAGTGAAGAAAGCCATCTCAACATGAGCAAGCAAGGATCCGTGCATTTTCTATCTGTTCTTGGCTGGATGTAATGCTTTAAGTTCCTACCTTGACTTCCCCCAATAATGGACTATAACTTGGAATTTTCAGCCAAATCAACTTTTTTCTTCTTTAAGTTGCTTTTGGTCAGGATATTTGTTACAGCTACAGAAATAAAAGGGGCCAACCCATGCCCAGTGACAGAAAATAGTGTAATACAGGCTAGGGAAGGAGACTGATCTACTCGGAGATTGGTACTTCAGCTCTTAGGTTTGGGGGTGGAGGAGTACACAATGCTGGAGGCTCAGGTGTCATTGATGGATACTGAGTGACCCAAGAACCTCCCAGATGTCTTGAGGTGTTAAGAACACTCAAACAATGGAAGTGAATTAGGAAGACTTGGTTTTCTTTCTTTTTCACTCTCTCTGTGTCTCTGTCTCTGTCTGTCTGTCTGTCTCTCTCTCTCTCTTTGTGTGTGTGTGTTTGTGCGTGTGTCTGTCTGTCTCTGTCTGAGGGTGTATGTTTGTCTTTATCTCTCTTTCTCTGTCTGTGTGTATTTGTCCATCTGTCTCTTTGTCTCTGTGTGTGTATGTGTGTCTGTCTGTGTCTCTCTCTGTCTGGGGGTATTTGTCTCTCTCTGTGTCTGTCTCTTACTCTCTCTGGGTATGTGTGTATGTGTGTGTGTTTGTCTCTCTCTGTGTCTGTTTCTGTCTTACTCTTTCTGGGTATGTGTGTGTCTGTCTCTTTCTCTGTCTCTGTATGTCTGTCTCTGTCTCTCTCTCTCTGTCTGTCTGTCTCTCTCTCTGTGTGCGTGTGTGTACACATGGAGGTTGAAGGTCAATATTGGGAATCATCTCCCATTATTCTTCCACCTGTTTGCTCATTGACACAGGGTCTCTCAAACAAACCCAGAATTCTTGGATACAGCTCCTGTCAAAGCCTGCTTGTTCTTGGAATCCCCTGTCTCTGATTTTCAAAGCTAAAATTGGAGACAGGCGGGCTGCTACACACATCCAGCACCTATGTATGTTTTGAGGCTTCAAACTCCCATCCTCAGAACACGCACTTTAACCACCGCACTGTCTCCC
Source organism: Mus minutoides (assembly GCA_902729485.2). Lineage (NCBI taxonomy): Eukaryota > Metazoa > Chordata > Mammalia > Rodentia > Muridae > Mus > Mus minutoides. Next base: position 1,677,002 of record LR749541.1, read on the forward strand.
TAACCTCAGTATGTGCATTTTTCAATTAGCAAAAAAAAATCATAGAAAGCATAAACAGAATATGGAATGCTTGCCAATAACACCTCAAATTGCCAGAACAAGGGACAATCCTATTACCAGCTTAAAAGATTATATTGTTTTAAAATGGGAGAACACCATAGGCTCACTGGGGCTGAAGGAATGGGGCTGAGCAGTGGTCCTCAAGTCGGTGCTGGTGGCAGGGGTGTCCCCAGGCACATTTGGCAATTTGATGAAGACATTTTGTTACTACTGGAGTTGCCACTCAATATCAAGTCGGTTATATCCATGGCTTTTCTTACTGTTATGGCGAAAGCAACTTAATGGAGAAAAGGCTCATGGTTTGAGGGTGTGGTCCAACATGGTGGTCAGAAGACGTGAGGGCAGGAACTTGAAATGGCTGGCCATGTAGCATCTACAGCCACAAAGCAGAGAGAAGAAATCTAGTACTCAGCCTGCCCTCTCCCCCAGCATCCCTGTGTTTTGAGGCAACACCCCCCCCCCCCCCAGTACCCAATGTTTTGAGGCAGGGCCTCTCTATGTAGCCATGACTGGCCTGGAACTTGCTGTATAGAATAGGCTGGCCTCAAAGTCATAGAGATCTTCCTACCTCTGCCTCCCAAATACTGGGATTAAAGGCACGTACCACCATACCTGGCTCACTTTCTCTTTTTTAATTCAGTCCAGGACCCCAGACCGTGGGATGGCGCTGCCCACATTCAGGGTGGGTCTTCTTACCTTAATTAACCCAATCTACTTAGAGATGGTCAAAGCCAGGGTACTTGTAGTGGAATTGCCAGGCCACTCAGAGATTGATAAGAGGGCAGAAGCAGGAACTATGGGATTACAGGGGCAGTATACAGTCTATAGTAGATCTTATATTGTTATAGTATCATAGGTGCCTGATCTTCCTAAACACATGCAAGTAATGGACTGAGTTGGCCACTAGGACTATTTTATATGGACACTGGACTAGTTAAGGAAAGCATGAATCCAGGGATGGGTGGTACATGCCTTGAATCCCAGCACTCAGGAGCCAGAGGCAGGTGTATCTCTGAGTTTGAGGCCAACCTGGTCTACAGAGTGAGTTCTGTGACAGCCAGGGCTACTCGGAGAAAGCCTGTCTCAAAAACCATTAGTGAGGGCAGGCAGAGAAAAAGAGAGGCATGAGAATAATGGTTGACTTTTTATTTCCTGTCGTGACCTCAATGATGCTAGGTAGGAGTCTCCCATGATGCTGTCCCTACTGAGCATCCACCTAGAGCTACAAAACCACTTACATTTCAAACTCCGTTGTTTGCTACACTTTCTGACACAAGCTGCTCTGGTTTCTGACCATAACATATGCCTTAAAATGGGTATGATTTTTTTTTTTTTGCTTTCGTTTTTGTTTTTGTTTTGTTGTGTTTTGTTGAGACAGGGTTTCTCTGTGTAGCCCTGGCTGTCCTGGAACTCACTCTGTAGAACAGGCTGGCCTCGAACTCAGAAATCTGCCTGCCTCTGCCTCCCGAGTGCTGGGATTAAAGGCATGTGCCACTGCTGCCCGGCTGATTTCTTTATCTATTAAATGTTATTGAGGGTCTGAGAAGGTGGCTCAGCAGTTTCTAGTTCATACACTGTTCTTGCAAAGGATCTGAGCATCCTCCTCAGCACCCACGTCAGGCAGAGCACTGTTGCCTGTGACTACATCTCTCTCTTCATCAGTCATGGTTTTCAGTTGAGTCTGTAGGACCAACATTAGGTAATTAACAAAAGAAGAAGTGAAGAGAGAGAGGTTATAGACACAGCTCAGAGGCCGCTTTTCAGTTTTGTGGCATCCTTATTGTAACCTCCAGACACACTGCTCACACCTCCTCTATATTGTCTGCACAAAATAGGTTTTGAAAGATCCCATTAATAGTTGTGGCTTTAAAGTAGATCAGAAGTTGTCCTTTGTAGTTGGGTTCAATCAGTAGGTTAAAAAAAAAAAAAAGACTTTGGCCAGATCACAGTGACCATGTCTGTGATGAAGCCCATCATTACGCATGAGTGTTTTTTAAATGGGCATATGATGGAAACTCACTGAGAGACCGCAATAACTCTGGAGCCCATTGGCCAGTCATTCTATACATGGCAAGCTCCAGACCACTGAGAGACTTGTTCCCGTCACCTACCCAAAAGGTTACTAGTACTCAAGGAAAGACTCCTAAGGTTGTTTTCTGGCTTCTTTTGCACATGCACATGATGCACTATGGTGAGGTTATCTAAGGTTTCAGTAATGGAGTCTTTTTCTCCACCAATCTGAAGAATAAAAAGCTAGGAAAAACAAGGTCCCATCACATAGCCAAGTTTTATTGAAAACAGAAGTATGTGTGCACAAGTGTATACACACATGCAATACACACAAACATACAAACATACACACAGCACAGCACAGCACAAGAGACTTCCCAAGTATATGTGTAGATGGGATATAGACCCAGAATCTGTAAACAAAACCAAACACCAGATTTTTCTGTATTTAGGGATAGGCTTGAGCATTTAAAACCTTAAAGCCCACCCAAGTGACACACCTCCTCCAACATGACTACCCCCTAATGACCAAACATTCAACTCTATAACCCTATGGGGCTATTCCTAGTTAAACCACCACAGGTGGGGAGAAAGTAGATCAGTTCACAACATTGGTGGACACGAAGCAGATCATGGTGGACAGGAAGCAGTTTAGTTTCCATGATTGTGGAATCTCCTCTAACTTCCTTCTGTTTCTTATTTTTTTTCTATCCTGGGTTGTGGCCTATAGTATAATGTCACCCACATTCAATGTCGGTCTTTTCCACATCAGTCAGTCCTCTCTAGAATCTCCCTTACAGATATGCCTAGGACTATTCATTTCTAAGGTGTTTCTTATTTGATCATGTTGGCAATGGAGATGAATCATCCCGGCAGGTCTCTGGAATTGATCCTCTTGGGCTCCCAGCATATATATTTTTTTAATCCTGTTTTTTCTGTCCTGTTCCTCATGTGAAGTTCTTTGTTGCTACTGCCATAAATAGTCAACATCATAGGTGACACAGTGCCCACAACAAGCATATCTGTCCATGCCCCCCCCCCAAGAAGTGTTGGTGACACATTTTTGACTGCTATTGAAAATCCTGGGTATTTCAAGTCAAGGACTTTGTCTCTTCTCAGTGTATGGTGCCGGCTGAGGCCTTGTGCTTTCAAACACCGAAAGAGCTGTTTCACAGCAACCCAGCTAGCACAAAACTCTAGAAAGGAGGAGTTATTGAAGCCTCCCTGGGACAATAATGGGACACAAGCCTCATCCTGAGCTGGCTATCACCTCTCTGCATGGAGTCCTTCAGCTTTGTGCTAAACCTTTACTATGCCTCAGCAGAGAGCTTAGAATTTCAGGAAAAGCCATGGAAACCTCATTTAGGGCATGGTGGTTTAGGGGAACTACACTTCCCAGAATTCTTTGCCCTAAATATTTGCCACTAGAGTGGGCCACAGGAGAATGTAATGGGAGATGCAGAGGAAGAAAATGAAGGGAAGCTGCTTTGGAGCTCACACAGTTGACACTCATCTGTCCTTAGCCCCAGATAGTGTGTTTAACTCTCTTATGAAAATCTCAGGACACTCAAAGCAAATAAGGTGAAAGGTAATGAGACATTAAAGATCCATCCATCCTCCTAGGCTCTAGTTCAAGTTTGTGGGTTCCAGTTTGTTCTTGCTCCTTATGATATATATATATATATATATATATATATATATATATATATATATATATATACACACACACACACACACACACCTTTCTAGCTGTTTGTCATATGGACTACTAATGCCATCATCAGATGTAAAGCCTTCAAGAGATTGCTGAGGTCAAAGCCCTGCAGCAGCTGATAGATATAAAGCATATATATATGCACCACACCTACCCACCCAAGCTAAGCCAACTGAACAAGAAGGAGAAGTAGCACAAGGAGACTGACTCCATAGTGTGGCCACCCTGGGGAGACGAGGTTCAGAGGCCCCCAAGTCCATCTTCAAGGTACTGACATGTGGTGTAAGTTTAGGCAGTGGAACAAGAGGTGTGCACAGCTAAGCAGTCCCATCAAGGTGTGGTCCCACCCATTCCTGACTTCAGTCTCTCCTGCAAGGTGGTCAGACAAGTTCTCAGAATTGTGTGAAATCTCTTTCCAGGAGATAAGCTCCCCACGTGTCTAGATCCAGGTTTCAGCCTCTTCCTCTTCTCCCCTTGATATTCTTGTCAAATATCCAGTTTTCCGGTGGCCCATTGTTTTAGAGGTTTGAAAGACAAAGATAAGGACTTGGCTTTAGGATATTGCCTTTCCCACCTGGGCTTGTGTTTAAGGTTAGGATTACAGGGTTATAGGACCTGACAGTGTCCTAAATTAAGGAGTGACTGGATAGAGTGGCTGTAGGAGAAGGAATTGGTGGAGATGTGGTCATTCTGGGCAGTGTTGTAAGATGCATGCGGGGCGGCTTCTCTCAGCCAGCTGCCTTTCCAAGCTAATGATTTGTAGTGATCTCTGTCCTGGCCAGGAAGCTCACAGCATCATTTATGTTTGTGCGCCGCCTTGTTCCCCAGAAGATTTAAAGCAATTGCACACCCCAGAAAATCAATCTCATCTCTGAGCTCTGGGGAGAGCAGGGCTCTGTTGTCAGCACGGGCAGGTCAGTTTGGTTAAGTGGTTGTGGTGGACTGGACCTGCCAGGGTAGCAGGAAAAAGATTGGCAGGTGCTTGAAGAATTCGCAGGTTAGAACAAAACAGGAATGATAGTTTATTTTTTTCTTTTAAATGATCCGTGTATATGGGGGGGGGGGTGCACATGAGAATAGCACCTACAGAGGCCAGAAGTAGAGGTTGGCAACCTAACTCAGGTGTCCATGCACAGAAACACTAACATATTTCCAGACCTACTAGAAACACTGGTTTAAGAAAGTATACTGCAAGAGGGCACCAAGCTGAGCCAGACCGTGAGTCCCACCTACCCAGCTCAGGAGTGTGGGCTGTGAGGGTCTTCCATGTGAGAATGACTCATTGTTAGAGTGAGTTTTCTTTGTGTGCTCTGTATTCAGTTTTATCATGAGGAGGAGGGCAATCCAGGCAGGCAGGTATACAGTTCTGGTAGGTCTGTGTGAGCCACTGTGTTGGTGTTTCCCAACCGGCAGCCCATCTCTGCCATGCGATCGTGGGCTCTCATGTGAATGAGAACCAGGAAAATAAGGGCAGCGCCGGTCAAACGTGAGCTACAGTATTCCGTGCACGGCCATTTGGGGTTCTACAACTGTGCTTGTGAAATTTTCCTAGTGATATAAGTTCTATATGTGTTCTATGTGTGTATGTGGTATGTGCTGATGTATGCATGTGCTCATGTTTGTGTGTGTGTGCATGTGTGTGTAAGGTGTATATGTACTGGTATGGAGAGGCCAAATATCAATCTATGATGATCTTCTGTTTTGAGACAGGGTCCCTCCCTGGCCTGAGGATGGCAGATTCGGCTAGGCTGGCTGGCCAGTGAAGTTTCTGTCTGCCTTCCCTTCGCCAGTGCTGAGACTATAGAAATGGCTTATCATGTGGGTGCTGGGAACTGAAGTCAGGGCTGCATGATTCTAAGATAAACACTCCATTGACTCAGCTATCTCTTCCTGCCCTCTTAAATTGGAAGGCTTAATCCCACAGATGCAAGGGAAAATACCACCCACCCAAATCATCATGGCCAAATTAATTAAGGAAAGTTAAAAAAAAAAAACCTCATATACAGGGGCTGCCCCTCCTAAAAGGCAGGGTTCAAGAGATTAGCAGACATAGGTAAGATAAGAATTTTTATAGCTCAGGAGAAGGGGGTTTCCAAACGGAGGATTTGACAGGCAAACAGACAGAATTACAGGAACAGAACATAAGCATAATAGATTGGTCATGACAACCTCCTGATTGCAAAGGTAGTCATAAGGAGGCAGTCATAACAACTGTTTGAAACCCCCAGTGACACACTTCCTCCAAGAAGGCCACACCCCAATCCTTCTAATCCTTTCAAATAGTGCCACACCCTAGTGTCTAAGCATTCAAATATGTGAGCCTGTGGGGTTTTTATTCAAATCATCACAAAGATCAACACAGATATCAGATAGATAGATAGATAGATAGATAGATAGATAGATAGATAGATAGATAGATACTAAATTAGGAACAAATTTTGTCTGAATACTTGTTAATTTATTACTATTATATTTAGTTTGTGTGTGAGCAGGAGTGTGAGGTCAGGGTGGAACATTAAGGAGTCAGCCATCTCCTATCTTTGTGTAGGGCCTGTAGGATTGAGCTTAGGCTTTAGGCTTGGAAGGCCAATGCCTTTACCCACTGACCCACATTCTTGACTTTACCAGATTCACATTCTATTGGCAAATTCTGTTCCCTTGGTAAGAAGGAAGTAATCAGGCCTCCCTTGATCTCCTTCCCCACCTTTACACACAAACACACACACACACACACACACACACAGACACACACAGAGACACACACACAGACACACACACACACACACACACACACACACACACACACACCCTGTCTTTCTTTGCCTTTCCTCTCTGACTAATTCGACCATTTCCATTTAAATCTTCCCACCCCCACCCACTTCTCTAACAAATAAAGGCTTTTATGCTGATCAGGACTGAGAGATATGTCAGATGTTTACTTCCAGGAAAGAATGAGGCCTATCAGCTTTTGATAACAGGGAGGCGGTAGGCCAAGGACAGACTGTTCTCTGTGCCCTACGTAAAATAATAATGGCAGCAAAAACTAGACACATTCCTTGAGTACCTACTGTATATCAGGCACTTTGCTAACCTTTATGATTCATGACTTAGCTATCTGTCTACCTTCTGTCTATCTTATCTACCCATTCACTAATTAGCAAGTTAATTAATTAGTTAATTAAGATATTAATTAAGAGACAAGGTTTTGCTATGTAGCTCAGACTTGTAGTGAGTTCCCTGTCCTGCCTCCCTACTACTGGGATTAGAAGCATGCAGGACCATTCTACACCAAGCTTTTGTAATTTATAATCACTTAAACCAGTGAGGACTCCCCACCCCTAGCTGAAGAGCTGTTGACAATTGATGGCTATCAGGGAAGGAGAATCACTTTTCTCTAAAGCCATAGCCCCTGGTATGTCAATAGTGGATAGCTCCACACTCAGGAGAATTCAGGTAGCATGAATAGGACTCAGTGGGTTATGAGTTTTTAAAAGAAGGAAAGGACCTGATATTGAGTAAGGAGTAGGGAAAGGAGGGGCAGATCCAGAAGAAGCTGGGGTAAGAATGGGCTATGAATATTGTCAGAATATATTATATTCATGTATAAAATTCTCAAAAGAATTGATAAAAAAAATAACATATTAAAAAATAAGCTAGCGAGACACCATGAAGTTGAGCAGTTTGCCCAGGGCTGGCACGGGGCAGAGCAGGAACACAGAGAGTATCAGAGTGTGATCACCAGAACCTGGGGATCTAACTAGGTCTAGAAAGGGCATTTCTTATCTTGCTTCATCCCCTAGCAATAGGGCATGCTTGCGGGTCAGTGAGACTGACCTCTCTGCTTGCATTTAAAACTAGTAATAATGGAGGCTGGAGAGATGGCTCAATTGGGAAGAAGAGCACTTGCTGCATAAGCTTGGAGACCTGGGTTCAAATCCCCAGCATCCATGTAAATAGCTGGGCATGGTAGCACATAACCCCAGTGCTGTTGGCTGATGGGGACAGAGACAGAAGAGTCCCTGGGGCTTGCTACCTGTTGATCTAATGCTAACTTCAAGTGTGATATCCTGCCTCAGAAGAATAAGGTAGAGACTGATAGAATACCAGGCCTTCACACACACACACACACACACACACACACACACAATTAATTTTTCTGTCTAGTATGGCCCCCTTCAACAGATATGTAGAGCTTAGCACTATAGTGGGGGGAAAAAAAGCTCTGAATGGGTCTATACACTGAAAAAAAGAAAAAAAAAAAGAAAAAAAGAAAGAAAGCCAGGGACCACTGTATGCCATCAGGGCAGAAAAGACTACAAGATGCAGCCTGCCTCGGTTTTCATGTTTTTAGTGCATGACCACAGGATTTCAACACATCCTGGAATGTACATACATGTACATACAAGAGGGTCTTTTAGGGAAGGGCTGGGTCTTACTGAAATGGGCAGGTGGTTACTGGGACCAGCAACAGAATGTCTTACCCAGCACTGTGTAGTAGGAAGTATTGATGGGGCCAGTGAAGATGTCACTGGGCTGTCTTTCTCCAGTAGAATGGAGAACCTATGACGCTAGAGGGTAGGGCTTTCTAAGAAAAGCTTCAGGCCACATAACTTGGGTGGCCACACCTAGGCGAGGGCACATGCCATAGGTTGAACTGACAGGAGCCTCAATGAGGACTGGGCTTCTGCCCAGTACCAGCATCATATGCTGATATGTGGCAATTTCTCATCTCATCTCCAGCATCTACAGCCTCCTTTCCAGCCTTCTACCCCAGGACCAGCCTCCAGTGGTAGGTGAATTAGGCTAGATGTATAAGTGAGGGGAAAGAGGATGTTTAGATTCAAGTAGGCTTATCTTTCTTAGTCCAGGAGAAGACAATTCTAGGAAGGTTCTCTTGTAGACTACCACCCTGCTTCAGTCACTCAGCAGGGACTTGAGAGCTTAGAAATTTACATGTTAAGGATAACATGGGTATTTGCCATCTGTTTTAGTTATTTTCGTTGTCACTGAGCTAATATACTTTTTTTTTTTTTTAAAAAAGACAACTTAAAGAAGAAAGGCTTTATTTTGGCTCATCATGGCAGGGTAAGTATGGTAACAGAAAAATGAGGCAATTAGTCACATTATACCTACAGCCAGGAAGCAGAGAAAGGTGGATGCTGGTGCTCAGCTCACTGTCTCCTTTGTATTCAGTGTAGATGCCCCAGGGCATGGGATGATGCTGTCCATATTCAAGAAGGGTCTTCCCAGCTAGAAACTTCCTCACCAACAGCTGCCAATGAAACTATCATCCAATCTATTTGTAAGCACAGGCTGGATAAACAGTCCCTTTGTGGAAGGACCCATCCTTCCTTCTTGCACTAGTGTATGCTGGCATCCATGGCACCAGCTGGGTGTTCTAAATAATGCATCTACTTCTTCTTGACTCTGGAGGCTAGAAATTCAAGATCAAGTTATGAGGGTTGTACTGGCTAGGTTTGTGTCAACTTGACACAGCTGGAGTTACCATAGAGAAAGGAGCTTCAGTTGGGGAAATGCCTCCATGAGATCTAGCTGTGGGGTATTTTCTCAATTAGTGATCAAGGGCCCCTTGGGGGTGGGACCATCTCTGGGCTGGCAGTCTTGGGTTCTATAAGAGAGCAGGCTGAGCAAGCCAGGGGA
>LR749541.1:1734602-1794602 GCA_902729485.2 Mus minutoides
ATATATATATATATATATATATATATATATATATATATATATATATATATATATATATATAAACTATTTTAAGCCGTGCCAGTCCACCCAAAAGAAATAAAGCTGCCTCATTCTATGTCATGCTTTTTCTCTTAATGAACTGGAGGGGGAGCTGGAAGCAGTCTGGTTTGCCGATGGCGATGGCTGCAGCACCCTGATGGTTGTAGTAACCCTGAGACCTTAAGACTCTTATCCCAGTTTTCCTGGAGCCTTCGAAGCTGAGGACTATTAAAAACCAGAGCGTCACAACACACTGTCTGACAGCATGGTGTCTGAGGCTGGATGCCCTGTGAAGTGGCTCTGTTACCCTGGGTGTGGCTGGGTGCTGGTTTAGGTCTTTATTTCAGCTCTCTGCCTGAAGCAGTCCCAGGGAACTGAATCCCACAGGGGCCCAGCCTCCTGCACCAGTTGGCAGCCACCGCACAGGGGCCTTAAGATCTCCCTCCTTGCCTCTTCCCCTGAGAACCAGGATGATCTCTTCCCATGTCACACCCAGAAGTCACACCCAAGGACACAAGTCCCACCTGGATGTACCCACTTGAAGTTCCACCCAGGTATAAGTCACACCCAGAGACACGTGTTAAACCCAGAAGTCATAGCCAGGGACATGGTGTCACACCTGGAAGTCACACCCATGGATATGGTGTCACACCTGGAAGCAGCATTCAGGTGACAACTTGACCAGCTTTTTAGTTGTAAGCTGAAATTTGTAGGAGAAACACACACACACACACACACACACACACACACACACACACACACACGCCATGTCCCTGAGTCGAAGATGCTACAAGCCAGGATGCCACTGATGAGACCCTGATGATCAGGGAGAGTTGGGATGCTGCAAGTCTGGACCTAGGTACCTCAGGCTGTCTTTACCTCCCTTACTAGCCAATTGTTGCCCACCTCTCTGCCTATCCACCATGTTTGTGACTGTGAAATAAAACCGTTGCATGTATTGGCCTGCCACACGCCTCACTTCCACTGTGTCAACAGTGTCTGAGACCTAAGGCAATGGCTTTTCCTATCTTCCCAGCCACCACCTTCATGATGTCCCCACTGGTGTATCTGGAAAACATCTCAATTTCTGAATTTTCTTTCATTTTGAGTCTACAAAAAGCTCAGGTGACTAATCCAGCATTAACACATGGTAGTGGGACAACCTAAGCCCATGTTTCTAAGCCATGGTTGTTCGTATTTTGCCCTAAATAAACTTGTATTCTCATTGTTTTGAGGGTGTTGGTTTGTTTGTTTGTTTGTTTGTTTGTTTCAGAATGTCAGGAGTTTCTAGGAAAAGACTGAGTACACCTTCCTGTATATGCAAACATATTTCCTGGTGCTTGTGCGCACACCCAGGTGTCTGTGTGTTTATCTGTATGCGTATACACACCATGTGTCTGTGTGTTTCTGAGGCCCTGTGTATGCATGCAGCCCTTCCTCAGCTTCCTGACACTCCTGTGGACTGGACCCCACCCCCACCCCCGCCTTCCCTTCGCCAATCACAGCATTCAGTCCTACTTGCCGAATTTATATTTGTTATCTTACTTAATCAGCAATTGGATGTTTACCAAGTGGAGTTATTATCTTGTTTGTAGATGAGAGAACTTGGGACTTCCCCATGCCTTCAACTTACCCCAGATCACAGGGTTTGCAAAGCAGAAGTTGAAGCTCGGGTACAAGCCTAGAGCCTGTGCCCCGGCTGCCATTGCCTCCCCATCCCTCCCACTCAAGGTCTGGGATCTGAGGCAAGTAATCTATTCACAGGAGCAGATCTCTGGACAGTGTGGGAGGGAAAGGGAGGGAGAGGAGACCATGACAGTTTCAATAGCCACAAGTCACCAGGATTCACCTGCTAAGGACCCCATGAGCTGTGTGTAGTTCTTCCTCGGGGAGGAGAGGACCCTGTGGGTCTTTTGTGAGGGTTCCTATTGTTGGTTTGTTTGCCGATTTGAGGTCAGTCAGGTCTGTTGCTTTGTCTTTCTGAGAAGGGTCTGTCGTGTAGTCCCAGCTAGCTTGGAACTCACTGTAGAGTCCAGGCAAACCTGTGGTCCTTCTGCCTCAGCCTCCTGAGTGCTAGGATTACAGATGTGCACTGGCTCAGCCAAGCTCCTCCTTCATTCTGCCCTCTCCGCGAGCATGTGTCTTATAGTAATCATTCTTCAGTTACTTCTAGTCACTTCTCCTAAGGCAGTGCTTCTCAACCTTGCTAATGCTGTGACCCTTTAATATACAGTTCTTCATGCTGTGGTGATGCCCAATTATTTCCATTGCTACTTCATAACTGTAATTTGGGGACTGTTACAACTTATAATGTAAATTCCTGTGTTTTCCGATGGTCTTAGGCAACCTCTGTGTAAGGGTCATTTGACACTTTCCCAAAGGGGTCTGTTTTGGGTTTGGCTTAATGCTGTTTATATTCTAATGTTAACTTGGGTCCCCCAAAACTGTTTGCTTGAGAATCCACATGGAACACACTGAGGTACCCTGCTCCCAGTTAATTCTGATTGGTAAATAAAGATACCAGCAGCCCAGAGCTCGGGAGAAGAGACAGTAGGCAGGGTTTAGGTTTCCCGGGTGTGGGACCACGAGGAAGGAGCAGGAAGGAGAGAGCTGCCGTGACTTAGATAAGTGTGCAGAAGAGAGACAAGAGCCACCATGGGATAGAGAAGCAAGGGGAGTGCCCTGGGCTCTGGGCCTAGAGAATGGGGCTCAGAGGACTGACTAAATGGAGTTAAGAACAGCCAAGATGGAGCACAGAAATTAGTAAGTGGTAACTTGGAGTTACAGGTAGGAGGTAGATTCTAACAGCATGGAGGGTAGGCAGCTGCCCAGCTATATGCTGCTCAAGACATATTGAAATATAAAGACGGGTGCATATCTTTTATCTGGGAACATAAATGGTCAAAGACAGGAGGAAACTCTGGCTAGGATTTTTAAAAAAAACTCCTACTACGAGGGTCATAACGCACAACTGTTTAAGAACCTGTACTAAGTGGTGATGAGCAGTGTCCCTTCAGGGTGTTCATTTATTTGTCCCACTCTCCTGGGCAGGAGGATGACAAAGACTTGGATCGTAGGCCTCTCTGAGCTAAGACCTGAACGAGGAAACTTCACCCCCGTCCCCAGCTGTCCCTGGGAACACCCTAAGCTAGGGGATCAAATGTGTGGACAGGAGGTAGGAGCTGGGTTAGAATTGGCAAGGATCCCACGGGGAGCCTGGAGTGTGGGAGGGTCTGGGGAGCAGGATGAAGATGGACGGAATGAGAAGAACAGATCCTGTGCACAGGCCAGGGGCCTGGGTGAGAAGTCTGAGTTTTCAGGGCATCATGGTGTAAACCTGTAGTCCCAGCATTGACGGGGGAAAGAGGATCAGTTTGAGGTCATCCTTGGCTACCTAGTCGGTTTGAGGCTAGCCTGTACTACCTGAGACCCATCTCCAAAAAACAAAACAAACAAAACCAAACAACAACAACAACAACAACAACAACAAAACAGCAAAAAGAAAGAAGAAAAAAAAGTAAAGAAACCCTGGGCGTGGTGGCGCACGCCTTTAATCCCAGCACTTGGGAGGCAGAGGCAGGATTTCTGAGTTCGAGGCCAGCCTGGTCTACAAAGTGAGTTCCAGGACAGCCAGGGCTATACAGAGAAACGCTGTCTCGAAAAACCAAAAAAAAAAAAAAAAAAGAAAGAAAGAAAAAAACCCCAAAGATAAGAAACTTAGATATTAATAATCAAGAGAATCCTATACAGGCAAATCTGACCTGTATAACCCCTCAACTGAGACTTCCTTCTCAGGTGCATGGAGGCTGTGTCAGGTTGACAATCAAGGCTAACCAGGACAGGATCCTATCATTGATGAGGTGACCCTTTCTGGCTGAGCTGGGCTATGATACATGCTAATGACAGACGCTCATTCAGGGTGGCGGTTTCTCTGGCTCGCCCCTGATTCCTAACACCTTCCACCAGCCTAACCGATTACATGTGGAGAGGGCTGCAGCTTCCCCGGCTTCTTGCCTAGAGAGGCACCTGAGGGTTAGTATTATTATCAGCTGCCTTGGTTTCCCCACTTGGAATCAATCCCTTTGGTGTCCCGTGAGACGGGCAGACAAGGCTGGGAATGATTGGATGGTCCTCCTCTGTGCACCCTGGGACACGACCAAGGTTGGCTGGTCTCTGTTCATTTACTGCTCCCAGGCAGAGGCATCTCTGAGCCTGGTTCTTTCTCTCCTCTGACAGCTCAGAAATGACTTGGTTCTCTGCCTGTGGGGAAGGCTGGTGGGGGGCAGAGAAGTGGTAAGGTGGTGACCAAAAGAAGCAGCGGCCTGGGGGCCCAAGTCTGCTACTGAGGGAGTATTTTACTCTCGTCAAGCGGCTCCTCGAGCGACAGCCTACCTCCTTTTCTGAGCTCTGCCATTTCCCCAAGACAGCAAATAGGAAGCGAAACACTACATTAAATAGCATTTCTATGCAATTAAAACACATTAAAATGGCAATTAAGTTTCGCAAACAGCCTTCCCTATGTTCTCTGTTGATTAAGCTGTTTGGGTTGTTTTCCAAGCGTGCTTGTTGTAACTAAAGGCTGAGCGGTCTGGTCTTTTTTTGTTTGTTTGTTTTTGTGTTTGTGTTTTAATGGGTGGACCTCTTCCATGGGAGACAAGGGAATCTGAGTTTCAAATCTTTCTCTTCCTTCCTTGGAAATAAACACTTTGTTTTTATTTTCAGTTTTTTATTGTGGAAGATTTTGAGCATATTCAAAAGTACAGAGAGTGGTCTGTTTTACACACACATACACACTCACACACACACACCACCACCACTACCACCATCAAGCATCACTACTGGCAGAATGGGCATTTCTAGCTTATTTTCCTTAAGTGAGCAAAGTCGACCCGGGGTCCCTTATGCAGAGCGTAACATGAGGTGTTATACATGGGACATGGAGAGACTTGGGGACCTCACAGGTATTCACAATAGGAAGGAATGAGAAACTTCTCATCCCAGGACAGTTTCTGATGGCTCTGTGACAGATAGTATTTAACCCTTTCCAGAGCAACAAGACAGCCAGGAAGGGTCGAGAGATGGAGGGTGATGCGGACCATTATCTTCCCAGCATGCAAAGCAGTGTGCTCTTGAACGCTCAGCTGCTGGGATGGTTCCACAGGAGACCTGACAAAGACTGGGCAGAACTTTAAAGTTGTGTCATGGTCAGGGGTTGGGGAGGGCTACTCATAGTCTGAGGAGCTCTAGGCAGTTAACCGTTGCTGGGAGAGACTCAACTGCTTCACCAAGCCACACTTTGGGGGGATCTTTCCCTTGCCTTAGCTATCAGGCGCCCTGTCTGAAGTGAGTAGATGTTGGCTCAGGAAGCCTGAGCAGGTCATCCAGGCTGCCCAGAGAGAATGAGGCAATGAAGACTTATTCTTAGCTCTAGAGAGAAGTTCCTCAAGGGCCCCTGGCAGCGACGACGCAATGCAATGGAGTTTATAGAAACAGAATTCATTCTGAGGCTCCGTTGCCCCTCCACCGCCTCTTCGCGTGTCCTTCCCGTTTTCTACAGATTCTACTAATTTTCAATTTCCCTTGATTTCCGGAGGAGATAATTATCTGATCTCATCAGTGTTATTCTTAGGGATTCCTCCCTGGGATCCAAGTTCTAACCAGAAATTGACTCCCCAGGGAACCCCTCATGATGGCTCACCCCATTTACAGATGGTCTGACCTGCTGATGTCTATAATATCGTGTTTCCTATAGTCCTGGGGTAAACCATACGAGGATACATCCTGTAGGGTACCGTTAGTCACTCAGAGTCTCAAGCCTGGCAGGCATTACTCAAGTCTGTATGATTTGAGACTGAATTCAGGAACATTTTTTTCCACACAGTTAGCCACTAGGATGCTTTTGAAGAGTCCTGTAGATTTTTTTATTTTTAAATCAGCTTTCTTGAAGCATGGTGGATACCCTGCCACCTTTCTCTTAAGGTAGAGAAGTAAAGGATGGATGTCTAGAGCACTGTATGTATTTACTAAAAATTCATTGTGTGTGTGTCCATGTGTAAGCACCACATGTATATAGACACCCACAGAATTCAGAAGAGGGTGTCAAATTCCCTGGAGCTGGAATTCTAGGTGGTCTTGAGCCATCTAACATGGGTGCTAGAAATCAAACTCTGATTCTCTGGCAGAGCAGAAAGCACTCTCAGCGCTGAGTCATTTCTCCTACCTCCAATATCTTTATTAGCCTTTATTAGCATATGTCTTAGGCTTAGTATCCATGCGATGAAACGCCATAACCAAAACCAACCTGGGGGGTGGAGGGTATTTGGTTTACATATCTTGAATCACAGTCCATAGAAATAAGCCAAGTCAGGAACTTAAACTGGGCGGGAACCTGGAGCCAAGAGCTGATGCAGATGCCCTGGGGGGGGGGGGGGGGGTGCTGCTTACTGGCTTGCTTAGTCTGTTTTCTTATAGAACACCAGGCCAAGTCTAGTCCACCCCAAATGGGCTGGGCCATCCCCATCAATCACTAAAGAAGAAAATGCCCTGCAGGCTTGCCTGACTGTAGTCAAGCCTTATGGATGCAGTTTCTCAACTGGGCTTCTTTTCTCTCGGGTGAGTCAGCTTGTATCAAGTTGACAAAAAAGGAGCTGGGCATAGTATATATTCGTTGTGTGAAATAATGGGCTTCATTTTGATTTTATGTATATTATGGAGTTTGCATTCGCCTTAATATTTTCCTTTCTTTCCTCTCATTCATCCTCCCAATGATCCCAAAGACTACTATCTATCTATCTATCTATCTATCTATCTATCATCCATCTATCCATCTATCTCCATACCCATATTCATGTCTATTTAAAAGTCTCTATTCTGTATATGAGAGAAAACCTGCCCTTGTCTCTCAGAGCCTGGCTTACTTTGCATAACAAAATTATCTCCAGTTCCATCCATTTTCCTACAAGGGTCCTGATTTCATCTCTCTTTAGAGCTAAATAAAACTCCCGCTGCGTGGACCACATTTTCTTTACCCGTCCTTTTGTTGATGGCATCTAGGATGGCTCCATGCCTTTTCTGCTGTGGGTACTGCAGCAGTTAATGTGGATATGCAGGCGTCTCTGCTGTCTGCTGACTCAGGGTCCTTTGGGAATATACCCAGCAGTCATGTGGCTGGGTCATAGGGTGGTTTCCTTTTATTTTAGGTCATAGTTCAAGGGCCCGTCCATTATGACAGGGAAGGCAAGACAACAAGAGCCTGAAACAGCTCAAAGCAAGAGCTTTACACAAGAGCTTTAAACATCACATCCACGAGCAAGAAACAGAGAGGGATAAAGGCACCATTTCTGGCAGTTCTGGTTTAGTTTCCTGAATAAATTTTATTCCTCAGAGTGGTGACACTAATTCATTGCCCTTTTTCTCCTGCCTCCTTACCAGCATTTTTCTGAACATCATTTATTTTTAAAAGGCTTAAAACCCTTTGCCTGGAAGGATGCTGGAGGATGCTCTGGGTACCAGTAAATAGCCCTGCTTCTTTATTGGATTCAGTAAATGGTCTCATCAGTGAGAGTCGCCAGGCCCTGCCTCGTTCTCAAGTTCACTCTGCCCAATGGCTGGACTGGGAAGGAAGAGAGATCACTTTTATCTTCAGGAATCATTCAGGAATCATGGGAATCTTCAAAGTCTTGACTAATGTGCATCAAAGAGTATTTTTGTTTGTATTATGTATAGAGGGGTTTGTGCTTCTGTGTGTACATATGTGTGTATGAGTGAGCAGTTACATGTGTGTATTTGTGTGTATGTGTGTACATGTGTGTTTGTGTGTGTATATGTGGTATATGTATGTAAGTTGTGTTTTCTATGTATGTGTGTATGTGGGAGTGTGTATATGTGTATATGTGTATATGTGTATATATAAATGTGTGTGTATGTGTGCATATGTGTATATATGTGTGTATGTGTGTATATATGTGTGTGTGTATGCATGTGTATGTGTATACGTGTGTGTGTGTGTGTGTATGTGTGTGTGTGTGTGTGTGTGTGTGTGTGTGTGTGTATGTGTATAGACCAAAGGTTGACCTTGGGTATCTTCCTCTATTGCCTTTCATCTTATTTTTATTTATTATATTTTTACTTGTGCATGTGCATTTGTGCATGTATATATGCACACCATTTTATTTTGGTTCATACTTTAAAGTCTAGTCCATCATGACAGGAAAGGTAAGGCAACAGATTCAGGCATCCCATAACACATATGTGGAGATCAGAGAACAACTTTTGAGGATTAGTAATTCTTCCACCATGTGGGACTCAGGGATTAAACTCATGTTGTGAGCCTTAATGGCAGGTACCTTTATCCACAACTATCTCACCTTATTATCAGGTCTCTTACTGAACCTGAACCTCACCAATTAGGCTAGACTGACCCTTGAATACTGCTGGGTAGTGAGCCTTGGTGATCTTCCTGGCTCTGCCCACTCCCTTAGCTCTGGGGTTGCACACGTGAGCCTTAGAATACACCTTAAAAAAAAACAAAACAAAACCTGGGTTCTAGGGATTAAACTTGGATCCTCATGCTTACATGACAAGCACTGTACTGACAACCATCTTCCAAACTCCTCCTCACAGTATATTCCTAATTAAAATGTTAGTCTCCCAATGGGCTAAAAGCAGGAAAGGTGAAATGGGACCCAGCCCAATACACCTAACTCTCAGGGTATGAGAGGCATGGTCCAAAACTGAAGAAACCACTTACTGGAACTTCTGTGTGGCAGAATGATGGAGTTGGGGACAGAGATCAGAAGTGTCAGTGTCTAGGCAAGCAGGAGGCGGCAGCATTCAGGAGCTCATGCAGCTGTTCCTCCATTGAGCAATTTATTGAGCACTTGCTATGTGCTGGGTTTCATAAAATGTCTGAGAACTCAGCTAGAGGCATTCTAAGGTTTCCCCAGAGTTCACAATCAAGGAGGAAGATGAAATATAGGCAGATCATTGAATACTGTGCGGTCTGATGGCGAGTGGCCTGCGCATCAGTTCCTCTAGGGATCTGTGGTGGTGAGACCTCTGATCCTGTATGGCTACTGCCTGGTAACTTCCTGAATGGAGTTAGCTTCAGAGAAGATGATCATGCGTGGTCCAAGGGAAGGTGTGTTCTGTGGGGGTCTACCAACAGAAACCACTAGAAAAGACAGGAAGGGAAGACAGGGTAATGGGGAGGCTGCTTTGCCCTGGAATCCTGATATGGCCATTTTATTCTCAGTGAGTGTGGTCCATGACGGGTAAAAAAGAGGCAGGAGGCTGGGTTTGGATGCTGCCCCAGAGAATGGGGACCAGGGATGCACGGACCTAGCCAAAGAGCAGGAAAAGCCAGTGTGTGGTCCTTGGGCTTAGTTTTGCTGGGTGATAGATGGTGGTCTCTCTGTTCTGGTTCATCACAAACCCTCTAGTAGATTCTCCAGATGGGTCAGTGCAAGATTTTGGCACTTCAAGAACAGCAAATGCTGCCCATGAGGGATCACTGAGGACTCCGGGACTCATGTGTGTATGTGTGTACACATGTGCATATGTGCACACCTGGCAGCAAAGGGCAGGGACTCCAGGTTGTTCCACTCATCATTTTGTGGCCCACCATGCCTGTGATAGCAGATTCTTGGGGGCTGGCTCTGTCTGTTTAACTTAGCTTCGGTGAGCTGATGGGTGCTTAAGCACTGGGGATATAGTTGCAGTGCAGCACGGTTTGTGACTTCCTGTTCCCATTGCTGTGACCAGACTCCTGATAAGACACTTACGGGGGGGTTGGGGGATGGGGGGGAAGGGTTTGTTTGGGCTCGAAGTTTGAGGGCACTGTCCATCATGGTGGGGAATCTGTGGCAGCAGGAGAGACTGGCTTTTACATCCTTATATTTTTGGCGGAACAGGAAGGAAAGATCAAACTGGAAGTGAGAGCTTGGGCATGAACTATCAAAGCCAAGTCACTTCCACTTCAAGTGCACATTCCACCTCCTGCACATTCCATGGCCTCCTCAAACAGTGCCACCTGCTGACAATCAAGTAGCTAAACTCAGAAGTTTCTCTCCAGGCTGGCTTAACATGAAAGACCACCTTCCCCTTTTGCTGCCTCCTTCTCCAGCAGGAAGAACCCCTTCCCTTCATCCCTGAATCTTACTCATGCCTGAAGAAGTCACACACACACACACACACACACACACACACCAATGTTATGGATAGTTTCAAGAGCTTCCAGGAAATCTCCTATTTCCACTGTGGAGTGAATCATCTGTTATCTTTTACACTCTATCTTTGTTGTTTTAATTAAGGGGCTAAAAAAGATGGCTCCACAGTTAAGAATGTCTGGAATGCTCTTCCAGAGGCCTGGATTCTGTTCCCAAGACCCATGTTGTGTCTCACACAGCCTCCTGTAACTGCACCCTAAGAGGACCTGACCTATGGCTCTCTTCTGACTTCTAATGTTCTCTTCTGACTCTGTGTGTGTGTGTGTGTGTGTGTGTGTGTGTGTGTGTGTGTGTAGTAAGTTTTAGACTTGGAGAGATGGCTCTCTGGTTAAGAGCACTCACTCTTTCAGAGGACCTGGCTTCACTTTCCAGCTCCCACCCACGTGACAGCTCACAATCATGTGTAACTCTAGTTTCAGGGACTCCAACTCCCTCTTCTGGCTTCTGTGGGCACCCAGCACTCGAGTGGTACACAGACATACAAATAGGTGAACCAGTCATACATAGAAAATAGTTTGTTTTTCCTTTTTTTCATTTAAAATATATTTTAAAAAGCATTTAATTATTTGTGTGGGGGCGGGGGCAGGGTGAACATGTGTTCCGGGTGCACATGGAGACCCAAGGTTGGTGTTGGGATTCCTCCTACCTTATTTATAGAGGTACAGCTTCTCAGTCAACTCCAGAGCTTGCCAGTCTGGCTCGTCTCACTAGCCAGCTTGCTGGGGATCCTTGGACTCACCTCCTCAAGCTGGATTTATGGATAGGCAACCATACCCCACTCAGGATTTTATGTGGATTTCTAGGGAAACTCAACTTTGTGGGCCAAGTGCTTAGTAACCTCGGAGGCATCTCCTTAGCCTCTAGTCTTTGTTTTAGAAACAGCTTTACTTTTATAAAGCTTTTATTTTCTTTTTAAATTTTATGCTCGCATATGCTATGCATTCACAATCCTGTCCTCAAACACTATCCTCTGTTCAAAAGGTAGTGAGCCACTGGACATGGATGCTAGGAATTCATGTCCTCTGGAAGAGTAGCGAACACTCTTTGCCACCGAGCCACCTCTCCAGCCCTTAATCTTTAAATTTAAACTTTATTTTTAATTGCACATGCCCATGTGTGTCTGGGTTTGTGCATGCGAATGCAGTACCCATGGAGGCCAGAAGAGGGCAGACTCCCCTGGAGCTGGAATTATAGGTGGTTGCTCTCCATTCCACATCATTCGCTTTGCTCCAGTAGTAGCTTTAGGTGTTTCACAGGATGATTTTATGCAGCTAATAAGACCCAGTGGCCACAATGATTTACCCGAAGGAGCCCAAAGGACTTCACAGAGACTTGTATATCCATCTCTGTTCATAATCACCAAGTTAAGAAACCTGCCTCACTATCTGGCAGCAGGCAAATATGCATAGACAATGCCCACAACGACCTGTAACTCCAGCACCAGGGGAGTCTGCCCTCTTCTGGCCTCCATGGGTACTGCATTCAAATGCATGAACCCAGACTCAAACAGGAAAGTCTATGTACAGTTAATAACAAAGTTTTAAAAGATTAGGGACTGGAGAGATAGCTCAGTGGCAAAGAGTCTTTGCTATTCTTCCAGAGGATCTGAGATCAGTTTCAGGCATCCATGTCCAGTGGCTCACTATTTTCTGAAACTTCAACCTCAAGTGATCCAATGCTCCTCTCTGGCGTCTGTTCCCCCGCCCCACCACCACATATACGAACATAGACACACACATATAAACAGACTGTTTTTTTTTTTTTTTCCAATGGAAGTAGAATGAAGTTTTATTGTTTGGAGGGAAATGGGTAGAGAGAATCCTATTAGCTGAATAAAACCAGCCCCAGAAAGAGCCATTCTGGTCTTGCAGTCTCCACACATGCTCTATAGAAACTGAGGGAACATTGTGAGCCCAGCGCAGCTTTCCTGTCTCCCTTGCCTGACCACCACGGTAGCATCGGATTGCCACCGGTGAACCCAGCTCTGGGCCAGCTGCCCACTTTCTCTCTCAGCTCCATTTGTTCTTCCTAGACTTCCATCCAGGCTCAGAGCCCAGCACTTGCCCCACGCTGGCTTGCTTAGCTGATTATTTCTTGCTGGTACATTGGCTGGCACACTGGACGCCGTCCATCACTCTGTAAGGAGAGGACAGAGACTCCCAGCTGATGCCACTGCGTTTGGTGACACCTCTGAAATCGTGACAGATGGTCTGCATTAGGAGTGGGTCGGAGAGAGGGCTCATCAGTTAGGAGCACTTGCTTCTCCAGAGGACATGAGTTTGGTTCCCAACACCCACAACGGGCAGCTCATAACTCCCTGTAACTCCTGCTTTAGGGGATGTGACACATCTTTCTGGCCTCTACTGGCATCCATATTCACATTCACATACCATTCCCAGTCCCACCCCAATTTATATTCACATACCACTTACCCTTGCCCTCCACCAATACACACAGGTAACACATAAATAAAAAATTTATAAAATCTTTTTTAAAAAAGCTTGGCTGTGGAGAGAGGACCCTCTTGGATTGTTTCCCTCATCTCAAGTCTGGATTCTAGAAGTTTCCGAATATTAGTTCAAGAAGGTCCCCGCAATGCTTCCTGTCTAAGTGTTTTCATTTCACAAACAAACCCTAAAGCACACTGAGGTTGACAGATTTGCCAAGGCCTCGTCTCTAATTAGCGGCAGCAGGGAGAATGTAATCAGGGCTCTTTGCACAGAGTCGTAGCCTTCTGGTCTGTTTTTTTTCTCTTGGAAGAAAGGATATGCCAGAAACCCACCAAGTTGGCCAGTGTTCCTTAGCATACAGTTGATTCTAGGCTCCACATAGCCCTCCATCCTCCCTGAATATCTGAGTATTGTTTGCTTTTTCCCATTCTGCCAGTGGACTACAGTTCCAGCCACACAGGTGTGTGTGTGTGTGTGTGTGTGTGTGTGTGTGTGTGTGTGTGTATATAAAGATGTTTGCATGCTTGAAGATGCTTATGGAAGCCAAAGGACAACTTTGGGTATCATTCTTCAGATTCAGTCCACCATGTTATTTTTCTTGAAGATTTATTTTTATTTATATGTATGTGTGATTGGTGTGTGTGTGTGTGTGTGTGTGTTCTGGTGACAGCAGAAGCCAAAAGAGGGCATTGGATCCTTTGGAACTGGTGATTGTGACCCACCCTATATGGGTGCTGGGAACCAAAACTCTACTCTTCTATAAGAGCAGTATGCACTCTTAACCACTGAGCCATCTCTCCAGCCCTTCCTTCTACTTTTTTTAAAAAAAGACTGAATATCTTATTGTTCTGCAATTCATTAGAAAGCCTAAACTAGCTGGCTAGTAATCCCCAGGGATCTTTCTGCCTCCACCTCTTCAGCTCTGGGATTATAAACATGTGATACCATGCCTTAAAAAAAATGTGTTTTAAGGTTAGAGCTTGTGCCGTAGAGTAGCAGCAAGCATTTTACCAACCAGGCTTCCTCCTCAGCCCCAGCTCTTGATTTTTTTTTATACAGACCCTTAGTATATAGGCTAAGCTGGCATTAAGGCCAAGAGTCTCCTGCCTATATCTCCTGATCGCTAGGATTTCTGGAATGTGCCACCAAGCCTTGCTTCCTTCATCATTTTTTTGACTCACTCAGGGATGTCTGGGTCACTGAGAGTCAGTCATGGAGACCAGCAGTTTTCTAAGATCATTCCCTAGACCATCTGCCTGAGCATCCAGAGTGGAGCTAAATGATTGAACTCTGCATGCCACCCTATGAAAACTCTGTGGTTACAGCCCAGCAGTCTTTATTTTAGCTAGTTATTCTTGTGATTCTGAAATCACCTATATCTGAGGATCACTGACAGGTTTTTCCCAGTAGTTGGACTCTCCCAAGGTCCATGCATTGTTCTGGTCTCTAACTGGCTGGGTACATGACCCTGGTATACCAGATGCCTCTTTCAAGCATTCAGTCCTTGCCTTAGTTAGAGTTTTACTGCTATGAACAGATACCGTGACTAAGGCAAGTCTTATAAAGATCAATATTTAATTGGGGCTGGCTTACAGGTTCAGAGGTTCAGTCCATTATCATCAAGGTGAGAACATGGCAGCATCTAGGCAGGCATGATGCAGGAGGAGCTGAGAGTTCTATATCTTCATCTGAAGGCTGCTAGCAAAATACTGATTTTCCAGGCTGCTAGGATGAGGATCTAAAAGCCCACACCCACAATGACACGCCTACTCCAACAAAGCCACACCTATCCCAACAAGGCCTAGGCTTCTAATAGTGCCATTCCCTGGGCAGAGCATAGACAAACCATCACAATCCTCATCCTTGTTAAAAGATGTGCAAGAAAGTAAGCTTGCTTTAAATAACATCTCTGGTTAGAACCTAGGAAAAATTATGAGAGGAACTTGGCTGTGTGCATCTGATTTATGCAAGGGTGACATGAACTGTATTTCATCTTAATACTGCCTGGCTTTCTTGTTTGTTTTTACCCATTTTTTAAAAAAAATCTTTCTATGTCATTTTGATTTGTGCCTGTGTTGGTTTCTTTTTTCATTACTATGATAAGATATCTGACAGAAGCAAGGAAACAAGAGTGACTCGGCTCACAGTTTGAGGGTGCGCAGTCTTCCATGGTGGGAGAAAGCCTAGCAGTGGGAGACTGAGACAGCTGCTCACACAGCCTCCACACTTTCTCCCTAATATCTAGCTGAGGACCTCAGCCCCTGGGCTACATTTAGAGAGCACGTTCCCCCCTCCATTAGCCTAATTGAAAAGCTTCTCACAAACATGCCCAGAGGTTGGTTTCTATGGTGATTCTTGGTCCTGTCAAGTCGAGCATCAATATTAACCACCATAGTGCATGTTGTCTCTAAGAAGTACATTGATTTTGTTTTAAAACTTACAGACTTGTGGGTTACAAGTCTAAATGGTATATGTTTATGGACAAAACTGATAACACTGCTTGATCTGACATTCTGCTTTGTATCTTGTGTTTATATAAATTTTATTTATTTCTGAGAATGTCATACAATCAATTTTGAACATATTTACCCCTAGCTCCTCCAAGATCCACCCCTCTTCCTTACCCGCCCAATTTTGTGTCCTCGTGTAAAACAAAAACCAAAAACATGGAGTCAAATGTGTGCTGCCAATATATTCTTGAGTGTGTACCCATCACTGGAATGTGTTCCTACTTGGATTTATTTGTTTTTATATAGATATGTTTGTGTGCCCACTTGTCCATCTGTGCACTATACACATATAGGTGCCTGTAGAGGCCAGAAGAGGGAGTCAAATCCCTTGGAGCTGGGAATTACAAGCAGTTATGTACTGCTCAAAGTTAGTGCTGGAAACCAACCTCAGTCCCACTGAAAGAGCAGCAAGCAATCTTAACTGCTGAGCCATTCATACCCAGCACCTCCTGCTTATACATGCCTCAACTGACATTTTTTTCCTATTCATCTGTCTGAGTTTGGTTTCTGTTGCTATGATAGAGCAAATGCAATGTGGACGGTTTATTTGGCTAATAGGTTACATGTCTGTCATCTAGGGAAGCCAGGACATGAACTGGAGCAGAGGCCACGGAGGAGCATTGAGTACTGGCTTGCTCACAGGCTCACATTTAGCTCCCTTATACATTCCAGGCTCACCTGCCTAGGGATTGGATGGCACCGCCCACAGTGGGCCAGGCCCTCCTACATCAATTAGCAGTCAGGAAAATGTCACACAGATGCACCCATGAACCAATCTAATGGAGATGATTTTTTTAGTTTCATCTTCTTGAGTTTCTCGAAGTTTGTGCCAAGTTGCCATTGGAAGCTGGCTATGATGTTTTCTCTATCATCTCTGGAGTTTGGAAAATATTCATCTTCTTATATTTTATTTATTCAGAGAAAGGGTATCATGTAGATCAGGATGTACATGGAATCACTATGTAGTTGAGGATGACCTTGAACTCCTGGTCTTCCTGCTTCTGCCTCCCAAGTACCGTGGATATAGGTGTGCACCACCATACTTGAGCTCCACTGTATTGGGATTGGAAGCCAAAGTGTGGTGCATTTTGGGCAAGCACTCTACCACTGAGCCACCTCTTCACCTCTTTTTTATTTCCTGACACAATGTCTCACTGGGAAGACCAGGTTAACACTCCCCCCCAACCCCAGCTCTCTGGGTAGACCTCAAACATAATCTTGCCTCAGCCTCCCAGGTATCTCCTTCTATCAGTCCTGTTGTTTTATATTTGCAACCACATTGTAAAGGGTCTGTATCTTTCAATATATCTTTAGTGTCAACAATTCTCTATTGCTTGTCTTCTCACTAAATAAAAGTAGATAGTGAAGTGCTGTAAATCCATCCGGCTGTTTTCTCTCCCCTTTCTTGTCTTGCTCTGTGATAACAAAAATCTAAGACTTGAGGCTCACATTATTCTCTGTTAGTGATTAGAATTTATACTCTGTGACAATGGCATTGACTTTCATAACTGAGCTGATAATAATTATTAGATTGTATAGAGGCAGATGTTTTTGTGACCAAGCTGAAATGTTTTCACTATGACCCATCATCGTGTGTCTGTATTTGTGTATGCGCGCACGCATATGTTCATATGTGCAGGTATGACTATAGGTCTAAAGACAACCTTGAATATTATTTCTTGGGCACTGACTACCTTGAGTTTTTTGTTTGATTGGCTTTAGATTTATTTTATGTATATGAATGTTTTGCCTGCATGTATGTATGTGCACAATGTGTGTGCCTAGTGTCCTCAAAGGCCAATGAAAGCATTAGATCCCCTGGAGCTGGAGTTATAGATGGGTTGTAATCTACTATGCGGGTGCTGAGAATAGAACCTAGGTTTCTGTAAGAACAGAAAGTGCTATTAACCATTGAATGATTTCTCCAGGACTCCACCTTGGTTTGGGGGTCAGGATTTCTCCCTAGCCTGGAGCTCACCAAGTAGGCTAAGCTGGTTGATCAGTAAGCCCAAGGTACCTTCTCATCTCTACCTTCCCAGCCTTGGGTTTACAAGTTCATACTACCATACCTGGCATTTTATATGGATTATGGGAATTTAACTCGGGTCCTTATGCTTGCATGACAAGCACTTGGCTGATTGTTCTGGTTAATTCTAATTTTCAACTTCCATGACCTAAAATCACCCAGATAGAGAGCCTCCACCAAGGAATTATCTAGATGAGGTTGTTGTCTAGATCTGGCATATCTATGGAGGACTGTCTTCATTGTTATTTGAAGTAGGGAGCGCAGCCACTGTGGGTGGCACCATTCCCTTAGCTTGGGTTCTTGAATAGTATTGGGGAAGAGAAAGCATGTTGGGAACAAGAAAAATTAAGCAGGAGTATTGTGTGTTCTTTCTCTGCTCTTGACTGTGGATTTGATGCTTTGAGTCCTTAGCCTGTCTTTACGGATGAATTATAACCTGAGATTGTAAGCTGAGTAAACCCCAGACTTCTCCTAAGTTGTTTTGGACCAAGATGTTTTACCACATTGACATAAGTGAAACTAGAACACTGCCTGAGCCCCTCTCCAGCCTTCAGTTGATTCTTCCTTCAGAAGAATGTTAGCTGTTTTCCCAAAAAAGGTATTTTCTCAACTTCTGCTTATCTACAGGAATAGAAACCTGGACCAGGCTTATTTCAATGTGTTTCGTCTCTTTAAAAAAATGATTTTATTTTAAAAAATCTGTAGCAAATTCCTCGAAGAGAGGTCAAGCCCTCCACACCCTCAGAAAAGACTTCTCCAGTTGGAAATGCAAAGCACAGTACCTTCCTTTACAACGTGGATGCTCTGGGTTCTCTCCACAGGTCCAGATAGCCTCCTCCTGCTATGTGGCTCTCCTGGCACAATTACAATGGATTAAAGTCATGCTGTAGGGACCAGTCAGATGGCATAGTGGGTAAAGGGGCTTACTACCAAGCCTGACCACTGAGTTCAACCCCCAGATCCCATATGGTGGAAGTAAGAACCAAATCCTACAGGTTATCTTCTGATCTCTCTCTCTCTCTCTCTCTCTCTCTCTCTCTCTCTCTCTCCACACACACACCATAAGTGTAATAAAAATTTTTAATAAAAACCCATTCTTATACATAATATATGCAAATCAAATGCTTTTTAAAATCCCTGGGAAAAATTTACACTCGCCATTAGGGATTCTAATTTACAAAGGCGGACTGTTTAAGCAAATTTGTCAAGAATCACACCCCCTCTCACTTTAAATGAGAGGAACTTCTGTTTGCCCAGGATAATGTAAGCTAAGCCCCCAGCATGTCATCAGGTTTCCAGGGACCTCAGGAAAATCCTTCAGTCCTGGATTTCGGAGCTGTGTAGACATATTCATCCATTTCCCCTCTTCTCTGCCTCAATTCCCACCCAGCTACCCCATGGCCTGACCGTGAAGACCTACTTCACTCTTCACTTCCAAGACATCATGTCAACTTATGACTGTTTCTCGTGGCTGTGCTAATTCCAGAGCTGGTTTGTTAGTAACTATTTGCCATCTTAGCCAGTCTTAAATTGCAGTGTCTACAGTTAAAGTGATACTAGGAATTTGGCCTGTATTCAAAGATCTCAATTTTATCTTGAAACACAGGTGTGTTTGCACAGTCACACAAGCACACCTACGCACACACTCTCATGGGACACTCACAAGTACCATACACTCTTATCTACAATGCGCATGCCCACACTTTCTTTTTAAAAATACTCATGTTCATTTTTATGTATGCATTTGTGTGCAGAGGCCAGGATAAGGCATTGGGTCCTCTGCAGCTGGAGTTAGAAGTGGTTGTAACTCACCTGATATAGGTGCTAGTCCTCTGCACAAACAGTATGTGTTCTTAACCACTGAGCCGTCGTCTCCCAGTCCCACACAGACATTTTCTCCCACAACCATTTGCCTATATTTATTTATTTTTTTTTTTTAGCTTGGAAGACGAGTTGTGCAACTGAAGGTTTTTGTTTGTTTGTTTGTTTGTTTTTGAAAATATCCTCTCAGTTCCAGGAAAGTTAATCAAATATAGTACCAAATGCAAAGAATCTTCCTAGGAGACCTCTTGCCTTGCAATCTGTGGTGTAGGATTTCATGCTGCCGTCTTTGTATGTATTTGTCTATGTGTCGATGCGTGTGTCTATACACATGCAGAGATCGCAAGCATGGAAGCTGGAGGTCAACATTGGGTGTTTCCCTTAATCACTCTCTAATATAATATATATGACTGTGGTGTATGTGTGTGAGAGAGAAAGAGCTAGCGAGAGAGAGGAGAGAGAGAGAGAGAGAGAGAGAGAGAGAGAGAGAGAGAGAGAGAGAGAGAGAGAGAAAGTGTTATCCCTACATTGTCCAGAAAAGGGTGTCCTAACCCTTGGAGCTGGGTGTGGGTGCTGGGAACTAAATTTGGGTCATCTGGTGTTCTGTACTGCTGAGCCATCTCTCCTGCTTCTTCACCCTAGTTTTTGAGACACTGACTTCGGAGCTCACTGATTCAGGCATGCTAACTGGCTAGCAAGCCCCAAGGATCTTCCTGGCTCTGGCTCCCCAATACTAGGTTACAGGCCCAGTCCACCATGCCTGACTTTTTTTACATGGGTGCTGGAGATCCAAACTTGAGTTCTCATGCTTACACACCAGCGTTTTGACAACTGGAACATCTCCCCAGTTGTCTTGTTGCTCTTTTTCATGTCTTATTTTACTACTATCTGAAAAGCAGATTGAAGTGGACCGGGAGGTCTTGCTATGCTGTGTGTGTGTGTGTGTGTGTGTGTGTGTGTGTGTGTGTGTGTTTTAATCTGTTCTCTTTCATAGATGGTGTCAGCCCTCTGTCATGGGTCGGTTCCTCTGACTTTGTTTTCGGGTGTGGGGTTCCATGTTTGTCTCACTGGGAGTGAGTGTTCCATTAGATATGGAGCGCTGCACCATCACTTTCATCACCAATAGAAAAGCTACTAAGAGCGTCTTTGTTCTGCAGCATCTTGGTGGTCCCCAAGAAAGTGCTGCTGTTGCTCTTGCTATCGGTCAAACACAGGTTGGAGGCAATGCTTTTGCTCCTACAAAGGCAGTTGATTGACCTGGTGTCTGCCTCCTGTGACTATTCATTGCTCACTTACTGTTGCAAGAATTCAGGTGAAGTTCCAACAGCCTCCCTGCCCTCTCCTGCCAGGAGGGAATATAAAGACTCTGCGAGCCCAATTGTGATGGATGGTCAGTAGAGATCAGCTCATAGCCACAGCAGCTGCTCAGCATGGAGGAATACAGTCTATAATGCTTACAAACCAGGAAAACAAGCCTAAAGACCACAAAGATAGTTGTTGTCAAGTCCGGGGAAACAACAGCTCTTCCTATGAACAGACAGGAACAAATCAGAACCAGCCACCCAGGTGTATTTGACAGTCTTATCTGAATATTGACACCACACCCATCAAATCCCCTGGGACCAATCTGGCTCATGACACCCTATCGGAGCAGCTGAGGGTGAACATCTCTGTGACATAAATTCCAGACAGCTCCACTTGCAACTCAGGATGGTTGCGAGATGTCCTAGCTTCATTCTGTTGCTATGACAAATGCCACAAGCAAAAGCAACTTATGAGAGAAAAGCAGTTATGTCTGTGTGCAGCAGTTCTCAACCTGTGAGTCGTGACCCCTCACGGGGCTCACAGATATCTTGCATATCAGATATTTACATTATGATTCCTAACAATAGCAAAATTACAGTTGTGAAACATCAATGAAAAACTTTTATTGTCAGAGGTCACTGAAACATGAACTATTTTAAAGGGTCACAGTGCTAGGAAGATTGAGAGCCACTGGGCTACAGGTTATAGTCCTTCTCTGAGGAAAGTCGGGGCAGGAACTCAAGCAGGAAGTCAAGTAGAAACCACTGCTTGCTGGTTTGTTCTCTGGCTAATGATGAGCAAGCTTTCTTATACAGCCCAGTACCACCTGTCTATGAGTGGCTTCTGACCACAGTGGGCCAGGCACTCCTATATCAATTTACAAACAAGACAGTCAGTCTCCCACAGGCATATCCATGAGCCAACCTGTTCTGGGAAATTCCTCAGTTGAGATTTGGTTCTCAGGTGACTTCTAGACTCCAGATATCAGTTAAAGTTAATGAGAACAGAGGATGTAGCAAGTTCTGGTGAAGTTAATTACCAAGTGATAGCCTCACAAAGCAAGGAAGGTTCTTGGACTGAATGGGTGAATGAATTGATGGTTTTCAGGAAAAAAAATGAAGCTATATACAGTAAATGCATAGAGTTGTAAAAAGCTAAGCCATACAATATCAGGTTAAATGAGAAATAAGACATAGGCTTGCATATAACTCGGACATACGAGACTCCAGTGAGTGAGATGCACCCCCCTAGCAGTCAGAGCAAGGAGGAAGATAGAACACCTAGCCTTTTACTTGGTGCTAGTGAGATGTGCAAAACTACATTACAAGGGACAACTTTGTCTGCTCTGAGCTTCGGGAAGCATTCAGTATCCGGTTCTTCACCTACAGGGGATGCTGCCCTGTCTTAGGCAATACCTTCTGGAGGAGATTGTGTATGCGGCGTGTGTCTCCTCCGCAGCTGAAGGTTGAGCGCAGAATGTTGCTGTGTAGCTTGGTAATTAATAATCCGTGAATTGTAGTTCTGTTCCCTTCAGTATTTGTAAAGATAATTACTTAATCAAGAATTCATTGTTGCCAATGTGTTAAGTTTGACTCCTGGGGGTTCTCTAGGGAAAGCTTTTGAAGTATAAATACCTATAAAATGCAAATATATTTTTGTTTTAAAATAAAGATTAATTATGATAATTATTGTAGAAGCCTTTTACTAAACAAATGAGCTTTATGATTAGAAAGATAAACAGGAACACACAATTAATTTGTTGGTGGGTGCTCCAGTTTGGCCCCAACCAGTGCTAGGCAACTGGCAGTTTCTCCCACTCAGTTGGCCAATTGCTGCTTTAGGACAGTGTTCCAATGAGAGGGTGGCAAATTCTGGGCACCTGCTGTCCCTTGACAATTATTGTCCTAATAATCTAAGCTGTGGAAGTTTTATTTTAAGTTGGGATTGTCTCCAGTCTTTTTGATTTCAGTATCTTGCTTAACATTGAGTTAATTATGGTTCTCTCTTTCTTTCTCTGTTTCTCTCTTTCTCATTCATACACACACACACACACACACACACACACACACACACACACACTAACAACAACAACAACTTTGGTAGGTTAAATGATGAAAGATATATACCCTGATCTATATTTATTTTTCTTATTTTTTCCTTCCTTTCTTCCTTTTGATACAAGTGTACCACGGTTGTGCTCTGAAGGTCAGAGGGACAACCCAAGAAGTTGGTTCTCTTCTTCCATTTTGTGGGTCTTGAGTTTCAAACTCAGATTATCAGGCTTGGTGGCAGTCTTTACACATTGAGCCATTTAACCAGTCCTGCAGTCTATTTTTCTTATATTTTCTCTTTTTCCTATGTACATTACATGTGTGTGTGTGTGTGTGTGTGTGTGTGTGTGTGTGTATGTGCACGCTCTACAGGTGTTCATGTGTATGTGCATGTGTGTGTGTGCTATGTAGGTGTTCATGTATCTGTGCTATATATTTTTGTACATATGCCTGTGTGTTATATGTTAACACTGGGAGATTCGAGGAATATAGAACAGAGATATATTCTGATCATTTTCATCTCACTAAGCCTAGAGCTCACTGGTTCAGCTTGGCTGATCAGCAAATGAACTCCAAAGATCAATCTGTTTCTTTCCCCCAAAAGCTGCATGGACTTCCATGCTGGGCTTTCAATAGTTCTGGGGCCCTGAACACTGGTCCTCATGCTTGAGTGGCCATCACCTTAGCCACTGAGCTATTTCCCCTCTAAGTTTGTCTTGAAGAATGACTTGTCAGTACCCCAAGGGCCTACTGGTCAACATCGAATGTACAAATTCTTGAAGTCAATGTCTTGCGGGAAGCACAGAAATCTTATTTTAACAATCTCTCCAGTGAGCTCCTGGGGACACTGTGTTCCAAGTTGAGCACCGCTTAGTTCCATGTTTGCATCCTTCAAGCTGTCAGTCTCACCTGTGACTGACATGAGCACCCGAGCTGTAGCCAGAAAAGCTAACACTACTCTTTAGTTTAATGTAATTGTATTACGTTTAACTTATTTGTCTGCAACTTTATTATTATGTGACTACAGATTAAACCTAGGACACTGCTAGGCAATTTCTGTACCACTGGGCTATACTCCTATCCACTCACTGGGGGATTCTAGGCAGGTGCTCTACCACTGAGCCATGCCCCCAGCCCCTCACTGGGGGATTTTAGGCAGGGGCTCTACCACTGAGCCACGCCTCCAGCCCCTCACTGGGGGATTCTAGGCAGGGGCTCTACCACTGAGCCACGTCCCCAGCCCCTAACTGGGGGATTCTAGGCAGGGGCTCTACCACTGAGCCACGCCCCCAGCCCCTCACTGAGGGATTCTAGGCAGGGGCTCTACCACTGAGCCACAACCCCAGCTGCTCACTGGGGGATTCTAGGCAGGGGCTCTACCACTAGATACATCCTCAGCCTCAAATCTATAGGCATTATAGTGTTTGAAAACACTTTATTGAGTTGTGATTGACAAAACATGACACATATCATAGCACGTGGAAGACTAAGGCAGGGGAATATCAGTCTAAGGTCATCATGGGCTACATAGTGTGATACTGTCTCAAAGAATAAGACAACAATGAATTTGGATATATTTAATATATATTACTTTATGAGTTTGGAGGTAAGTACACCCTTGTTAAATCAACATCACAGACAATGCTATGAGCCATCTCTATTGTCTCTGAAAGTGTCTATCACCTTCTTTATTAGTATTATAATTGTTATTTATCTTATGATAAAAATATCTTGCTCAGTTTACTTGGGGACTCAGTGTATTTGGTGCCAGGGACTGTAAATATCTAAATGTAAGCGGTAGTGCTCTTAACTATAGGCAATCTGTCATGACTATATGTGGTTAGCTGCTACTATATCAAGTAACATAGAACTAAGTAATAATGCAATAGCACTAATGCAGATCATTCTTGTTGTAGTAGTCACTGTAACAATAGCACACACTTATGTAAGAAAGAAATCTTAGAGTTTTGAAACTTAGATGTACTAGACATCATTTTCCATTTTAAAAATATTCCACAACATTTTTTGAAGATAGTGAGTTGGTCAATATCTGATTAGCTAGGTCTTTCAAGCAGAAGGGGTTGAGTATTAGGTATTGGTTAAGCTAGTATTGAAAGAATATAAAGTAAATGCTGCTGAAACCCAGATTAATATCATAGAAGAAGTAGGATACAACTATCCTTGGGTCTGGAAAATTGGAGGGATGCTGGGGAATGTGAACAGAGCAGGCATTGAGTGTTCATGGCACTTGCTCAGTTTACTTGGGGACTCCGTGTATGGTGCCAGGGATGGCAAATTTACAAGCCCTGTAGATCAAGGAAAAGCTGGAAGTTACAGCGAGTGATAGTTAGCTTTAATTCTCCACACAATGTAGAACCATGAAGAGAGTCTCAATTAGGGATTATCTATATTGGCTTGGTCACTGAGCATGTCTGTAGTAGACTGTCTTAACTGATTTGGAAAGACCCAGCCTACTGTGGGAGGCTTCACTCCCTAGGCAGGGGATCCTGATCAGTATAAAAGTAGAGCAATGTGCAAGCAAGCAAGCAAGCAAGCAAGCAAGCAAGCATATGCTCATTTCTCTCTATTGCTGACTTTGGATGTGATATAACTAGCTATGTTCTCACCATAACTTACCTTCTACAATGAACTGCTACTGGGAATTGTGAACTAACCCAAACCCTTTTCTCCTTAAGAGCATATTAGCATTGCAATATGCGAAACTAGGGCAGAACTCCTGAGTTCCTTTACCTCTTGAGAAATATAGATCCCAGGGGAAGACAGGAAGTAAGTTCTGTGTTCTGCTTATGTCAAGATTTCTCACCAATGGCTTCCTTTGGTGGAATCTAGTTTTATGACATATGCGATGGGTATTATTGTCAGTTTGACAGATCACTGAAGATACAGGCTTCTGGGTATATCTGATGGATTATCTAGATTAGATTAACTCAGTTGGGAAGGTCCATCATGAATATGTGAGACATCATGCCATGGGTTGGGGGTCTAGACTGAATGAAAGAAGAAAGTGAATGTGAACTCCCACATTCATCTTCCTGAGTTCCCTGGCAGTGGAGTCATTGTGACGAGACTCTTCCTACGCCTTTCCCGTATGGTAGTTTATATCCCCTCAAGCTAAAAGCCTAAATAAGCCCTTCTTCCCTTTAGTTGCTTTTGCCAAGTATTTTTTTTTCACAATACTTGAGATAGATAAACATACAGGATATATCTCTGTATTTTGCCTGAAGTCATAAGGCAAAATCGTTTGTAACTCATCCTTTGGTGCCTCCCTACCTTTGCACCATAGTGCTAGGTGTTGAAGCTGAGGGAAAAGAGACCAAACAACTCCATGCACTTCTCCTGGTGTCCCATCCTTGTTAAGTGAATGGACAATGTCATCTCTTTCCGAGCTTAATAGCACACATCAGTTGATATCTCAGTAGCACAGTAGCTTCAGTGTGTACAACCTAATTTCAGTCCATGGGAAACTGTCCTAGCTATGTCTTAGAATATGTACAGAGCTCCATGTGCTTGAGGTAACTACTAACCCCTTTCTGAGGACTTCATCTCACATTGCTAGTTGGTATTAGGCCTGATGAGCTAGCTGGTCACATTTTCTTATGTAGGGGAATTTGTAGACTGAAGTAGATGGATTTCTGGCCACCACTCTCCATATTCATTCACTATTGAGGTTTGGTCTGGTGCTTTGTATTGTAATGCCTTTAAGTATGGGCCCCCAAGGGCTGGTTGCCCCAGACACAGTCCCCATGTAGACACAATTGATGCTCCCGACCTTGCCCCCATGTTATTTCTGATTGGTGGATAAAAATGTCTACAGCCTATAGCTGGGCAGAATTGAGATAGGTGGGGCTTAGTGTTCCTGGGCTTGGGGGTTAGAGAAAAACAAGATGGGAAAGAAGAAGGTGGAGAGAGGAGAAAGACACCATGAGTTAAGAGTCAAGAAAGCATTGCCCTGAGTTCTGACCAATTGGAGTTAAGAGCAGCCCAGATGAAGCATAGTAAGTAATAACTTGGGGTTATCAATAGGAAATAGATTTTAATAGCATTAGATATCTGCCCAGCCTTAGCGCTGATAAGACTTACTATAAATATAAAAGTTGTGTGTGTCTTTTATCTGGGAATTGGATGATCAAAGGCAGGGTAGAAGCCCCTGATTGAGACTGAATATTTCTACAACTTACTCCCTTGCTAATCCCACATAGGGACACAGAAAGGATCAAAAGCTACTGTTCTAGGTTGCTTCCATCGCTGTGATAAAAGGTCCTCACCAAAAGCAATGTGAGGAATAAAGGGGTTGCCTCGTCCATGGCCTGGCTTCAGGGACAGACCTGACTGAGGTGCAAGGGAATGAAGAAAAAACAAGCAACAAGCACAGACAGACACACAGACAGTAAAGTTGGCAGTCAAGTGGTCTAGGTTCTCCACTGGAAAAAACCACAGAGCCTGAAGCTCAGAGTGTCTATGAGAGTTGGGTAGGGCGGCAGGGCTCTTGTGTACAGCTGAACAAGGAGGCAGAGTTATTACTTACAGATAAAGAGGCAGGGTTTATGGGATACAACCAGAGCAGTGGTTCTCAGCCTGTAATGCGGTGGCGCTTTAGTACACTCATATTGCGATTCCCAACCATAAAATTATTTTCATTGCTACTTCATAACTTCATAGCTTTGCTACTCTTATGAATCACAATGTAAATTTCGGATAAGCAGGAGATCAGATATGTGACCCCCTGTGAAAGGGTCATTCATCACCCCCAAGAGGTCATGACCCATAGGTTGAAAACCACTTATTTAAGCTTAATTGAATCTAGATCTAGATCAAGGAAACAGGCCTAGTTTTTGTAAGGAACAGGGAAATATCCATAGGCAGGGGGAGAGAAAGCTACAGCTGACATTTTTTACACACACTATCAACATCTATGGGAGGAGCAGAGGAAGGGTTTGACACTTGCCCATGGGTCCGAGGCTTTGGAGTCCCTGACATGGCCTTGCCTACGTCAACAAGGCACATTCACTCAGGATTCCACTCTTACCCTTCCAGATCGTTGAGAGAGGCTGGGGTGGGATCCAGGGCAGGAGCTTGAAGCCGAAACCACAGGAGTACTGCTCACTGGCTTGCGCTCCTCTACACCAATTAGCAATTGTTTTTAAAATAATGACCCACACAGTCCTGACTATAAGCCAATCAGAAAGGGGAGAAATCCCTCAATTAAGATCCCCACTTAAAAATCCCAATCCAACCCCGGGTGACAGTAGTTTGTGTCAAGATGATAACACAAACCAGCACAGTCACATCTATGGGAGTTCTCAGGACTCCTGTGCACAGTCCCCTTTGCACTCACAGGTCTCTGTTTTTCCTATTTATGTGTGGATGACTCTAAGCTTTTTATTTCAGGAACTGACTGGGCAAAATGTGCCCGTTACCTCTATCCACAACCCACATGAGGAAAAAAAAATGTAAGACACTCTCAAATTCCCTTTTACTCAGCACTCGAAAATCAGGATATTTAGAAATGTATCCCTCAGTGACAGCTTAAATGAGCTCAGAGAATTTGAGATTGTCACTTGATTTCAAAGTCCTCTCAAACAGGACAAACTCTGAGAGCACACACAGGTTGATAATACGAAAGCCTAGCTAATGAATTTATTAAACTAAAAAGGGATGCATCTGCCTTCCCTGAAAGAAACCATAAAATCAGCACAGAGCATAATGTATTAGGAAATTGATTTGAGAGGTTATCTCGATGGATTCTTGCATCTTGTACAAATGATGATACACTGTTGTTTTTTTTTTTTTTTCCTGTTGCATTTCTGGCTGATCTAACAATTTCAGAGTTGTGCGCCTCCCCTAAGGAATCCAGAGGAAATTCTCTTTCTCCAACAATCACAGCCTCTTTTTCTACATTCACCTCCTCACGAGGGGTTTTGTGCAGCATAGGGTCAATTATTTTAGTCTGGGCTTGCTGATTGGAGCTGGTTGTTCTTCTCTGGAAGCCAAGAGGTATGGTTCTCAACACATTCTATTCCCCCAGGTTCAGAGGTCTCTAAGGCTCTTCGGGTCTACTTTGCATGCTCATTTGGGATTTCTGAAGGTTTTCTCCCTTGTGTTTGTGTTGAATCTGAGCCTGTGTGTGGAGGTCAGAGGTCAACATCAAATTTATTCCTCAATTGTTCCCCTCATTTATTATTTTCTCAGACAGGCTCTACCACTGACCTTGAAACTAATAGATGAGGCTGGTTGGCTTGTGAACTTCAAGGATCCACCTTTCTCTGCTCTCTCTACCTTGCCAGTTACCACCAGACACCTCCACCCCTGCCTTTTTACATGGCAACTTAGCTTTATCAACTTGATCTGTCTTTGAAGAATTATCTTGATTGTTAATTTGTAGGAGGCTCCAGCCCACTGTGGGTGGCACCATTCCCTGGGCAGGTAGTGCTGGGCTGTATAAGAAAGAGTTCAGCCTGAACTTGCAAGTAAGAGAGTGAGCCAAAAAGTGGTGGTTTTTTTTTTCATGGTTTCCACTAAACGTCTTTGACTGTGGTTAATTTCTTGGTTAGAGGTAGCACTGTGTGGAAGAGCAAGCAAGCATGACTTCAGCATTCCAAGTTTCTTCCCTGGTTTCCCTCAGTGATGGACTGTGACCTCAAAGTGTAAGCCAAATAATGTGTTTCTTCTTCAAGTTGTTTTTGGTCAGTGTTTTATCACAGCAACAAAAACAAAACTAAAAGGCTGAATTCTAAGCTTCCATCCTGGTCCTCTTGCTTGCATGACAGGTACAGTATTCTCTGAGCCATCTCCTCATCTTCTATTGGAGTTCTTCACATGCAGTCTCCCCTCCCCCATTATGAGTCCCCTGCCTTAGGCATAGACAAAGTGCTACCTTCTCCCTCTCCTTTCATTGGTTGAACTCACTTCAGAGACATGGTGTACCTACTTGGTCTTGCTTCACATGGTAACAGGAACCAGGGTGTCCCTGGCTGTTGATTCAGCCTTAGAGTCATTGAGAAAGTGGTGAAGAAAGCCCATATAGATTTCATGACATCTCCCAAGAGGGCAAGAGATGCTGTCATTCAAGAGGGCAGCCACAGCTGTGTCTTCCTCCATCCTCACAGATTTGGGGTTTCTAGATATTTCTACCATAACCTGAACCATACTTTGGAATGACTGGAAATTTTTGTTTCTTCTTCATTTTCACCTGAAGAGGTGTGAGGGGATGCTGGCCAGATGTGACTTAACATCTGGATCTAGTGTCTATTATTCTGATTCTGCTGTCCCTTTGTCTGAAACATTAACACAGGTTTGTGTTTTCTGGGCAGTCACTGAAGATCTAAAAATATATTTCTTTACATGGTCTGCATCTCTGTATGTCTCTGTTTGCACATGTTCACATATTTGCAGGTACATATGTGTGTTTGTACATATTCACACGTGTGCTCATGAAGGTAGAAGCCAGAGGATAACCTTAGCTGCTTGCCTCAGGTGCTTACCAGCTTGCTTTTTGAGATAAGGTCTCTCACTGGGACCTGGAACTTGATAATTTGATTAGGCTAGATGGAGGCAGTAAGACCCAGCCCCAGAGGCCTTACTCTGCCTTCCCAATACTGGAATTGCGACCTTTTATCACACTGTTTAAGTCCATTTTATTTTGATTTTTTTGGAAAACACAGGTTCTAGGTAGTAGGGGTGAAATTAGATCCTTAATGCTTGCGTGATGTTCTCGTTTTTTCTTTCTGTTGCTATGATAACAGACAAACAAATAAACAAACTTCAACCAAAAGCAACTTGGGAGTGGGAGCAAAACAGTTTATTTCCAAGCTACAGTTCCTTGAAGGCAGTCAAAGCAGGAACTCAAGAACTGGAAGAAAAACCATGGATTACTTTCTTGCTTGTTCTTAGGCTCACACTTAGCTAGCTTTCTTACACAGCCTAGCAGCCCAGGGAATGTAGCTGCCCACAGTGGAACGGGTCCTCCTATATCAGTTAACAATCTAGACATGACCACAGACCAATCTGACTCTAGGGTGTTAAACTGACAATTCATTCTAGCTAGGATATACAACAGCATGTTACCAAGGTCATCTCTGCACACATACACACACACACACACACACACACACACACACACACACACAATTCTAAACACTCTCACCTCAGAGTGAAGCATTCATATAAATTATGTTTGAAGACTGGTGACTTCTTTCATCAGCATGAATGGCCAAACAACGCCAACCCATGTGCTCCTTTTTGACACGTGTGGCCAGGACGTGGGGCTGCTGTCTTTGCCTCTAGAATTCACCTCAAATATCTGTGTTGGGAGTTGAGGCGAGTATGAAATCTCAATCCTGTGGTCATGATTTCATCATTTCTGTTTATTAGGAAGACAGATGTCATTTCTGGGACAAGCTTCAAGACCCAACAGGGCCACTTAGCAATTTGACTGCAAGTTGGTAAATGTTGAATATTTCGGCACCTGAGGTTGGTCTCCCCCAAGGTAATCTAATTCGTAGAAATAGATGCATTTAATTTTCAACAGTTGTTTTTTTTTTAACTCTATGTACTGTAACACCGTAGCTGTGTCTCTTTAACACCCCAGTCAGGCCATTATCAGAGCTTGTTTAGCAATAAAAATCAATGAATTCAGTGTAGCAACTCATTTTATGACTCGACTGGTTGTGTTAACAATCGGTCTATTTGGGCATTTAGCTCTCAAAGATTAAAGACCAAACATCAGTGAGTGTTCACAGCCAGGGAGATTGTTTATCAGTTTTAGCGACTGCTCACCGCTTTAAGCTCTTTTTCACAGAGATAACGCTGGAGGCTAATCATCATTAATAGCGATGTTTACCTGGGTTTCTGATGGCCTTCTACTCCAGAGGGCCTTCTGTCTCAGGTTCCCACCATTTCTCCAGGCACAGCCTGAGGCTCCAGGCTCCAGGCACGTGTTCGGGACTCTTTAAGTGGGAACAGAGAAGGTGAGTCTTAAGCTTTGAGGTATTCCTCATTTAATAAGGAGTAGAAAGATAGAAAATTTTGTTCTGCAGACTAGCAGGGATGGTTTAGTGGGTAGAGGTGCCCACCACCAAATCTGATGATCTGAATATGATCCCCAGACTGTGTGGTAGGAGAGAACCAACTTCCACTCCCCTGACCTCCAAATTTAGTCTTTGGAACATATACTCTCTCACAAACATATGTCCTCCCCCCACACACTAAATTAAAATGTGATAAATAATAATAATAGATGATACATATTATAAAAAGAAAGTTTACCCTTCAATGATTAGGAGATGACAAAGGATTAGTTACACTAGTCCTCGGTAGCACAAGATAGATTAGTAGCACAATATATTTCATATATTGATGCTACATGTTCAACCCTGTCTTCTCTTCCTCCTTAAAACAAGGACAGTATGGTCTTGTCCTTTTTGATCACTCTATATGCTCTGGATATACCATGACCTCTTGGAATACACCATGTCCCCTTAGGCTATTCTGTATGCTCTGAGCATATCATGTGGCTCTAGACATCAATGTCTATCTTGAGTTACTCATGCTCTGGGTGTGGCATCTCACCTTGAGTTACTCTCTATGCTTGGGTAAATCACTTTCAGCTGGGTTATTATAAGATTTGGCGACACCATGTCCTCTTGGATTATTTTATATGTTCGAGACACACCATGATCCCGCAGGTCACTCTGTATTTTCTGAACAAGCCAATGTCTTCTTGAGTTACTTTGTGTGCTTTGGACATGTCATAACCTGCTGGGTTACTTTCTATGTTCTGGATATACCATGCACATTCTCCACTGGCCAAGAATATCCATTCTCCCCTAACTCCATTTTTGCCTGCTTAATGATGTCCTTGTATCTTGGGGTTTCTATTTCTGTGAAGAGACACCTTGACTACAGCAACTCCTAAAAAGGAGAAACATTTAATTGGGTCTGGCTTGCAAATTCAGAGGTTCAGTCCATTATCATCATGGCAGGAAGCAGAGCAGCATGCAGGCAGACAGGCTGCTGGGGAAAGAGCTGAGAGTTCTACACTAGACCCACAGGCAGCAGGAAGAAACAATGAACCACTTATGAGATCTCAAAGCTGTCGCCCATGACACACTTCATCCAAGAAGGCCACACCCTCTCCAACAAGACCCTTACCTCCTGATAGTACTGCTCCCTGTGGGCATATGAGGGCCTTTGTTATTCAAACCACCACATTTGGGCTCAACCCATACACTACCTCTATTCACAGTACCAAAATGAATCTCTCAGATTCAGAAGTGTTGCTTCTATGAACTTTGCATAGTCTATGTTTCATTATACCACCATTGTCTGTTTGCATTATTCACTTCAGTTCTTGCTATCAAATGCAGCTCCTCGTGGATTTGACTGAACCATCTACCAAGCCCCCAAGACAAAACATTTTAAAGTAAGGAGACATAATTGGGGAAGGGATTAAGGTGACCATAGAAAATTATTAAACAGTAACCCCTCAGTAGCTATAGATGAGGGTACCCAGATGTGTGGATGCTCATGAACACTGTGTGAAATGGTCAGTTCTGTATAGAGCCTCGGTACAGATAGGTGTGGCAGCACACATCCATCACACTCCCAGATGCATAGACAGCAGGATCATGGGTTCAAGTCTAACTTGAGCTGTGAAGCAAGATTCTATTTGATGAAAAAAGAAAGGTAAAGGAATGTCTGCATCTATTCCCGAATACTTTAGATGGTCTCTAGATCAACTCTAATTCCATGTGCATGTTGTGTGAATGATTGGAACTCTGTATTATTTGGGGGGGAGGGGCAGGTAATGACAAGAAAGACTGTCTCTACAAATGTCATACACTATAAACAACTTATTATCTTTTTCCAATTTTTTATTCTTCTTGCTTGAGATAGAGTCTTTGCTATGTTTCCGTCAAAAACTGGGCTTGAATTCATGACCTCCCTGCTTTATCTGTCTAGCAGCCTGGTAGACAGGCATGCACCACTGTCTTACTATTCTCTTACTATTGCTGGGACTAGATATCTTTGAGGAAGTAATTGGATGTAGTAGCATTGATTGTGGCTCATGGTTTGAGAGGATCTTGCCCATCGTGGTGGTATGAATGGTTCACAACTGTGGTCACAGGACTATGAGGATTCTCAGGCACATCTCAGTGGACCTGGAGGCAGAAACAGGGGTGCAGCATTCCATTAGCTTTCTCCTTCCTCCCTTCTTATTCAGCTCTAGGTCCCAGCCCATGCAATGGTGTTCCCTCCATTCAGTATGAATCTTCCTTGCTCACTTCATCTGATTTAGAAATGCTCATAACAATGGGTGTTAACCATCATAGCTACCATGCCTGGATCTTTTGTTCTGAATGTTTCTTGGCCGGTGGTTGGTTGAATCTTTGGGCACACAAGCTTGTCTTAGTTAAGGTGTCCGTTGCTGAGATGAAACACCAAAACTGAAAAGCAAGTTGAGGAGGAAATGGTTTGTTCAGCTCATGGTTTGATGTCATGAAAGGAAGTCAGGACAGGAACCCAAGCAGAGCAGGGACTTGAATCCAGGAGCTGATGCAGAAGACAGGGAAAGGTGCTGCTTCCTGGCTTGCTCCTTATGGCTTGTTCGGCCTGCTTCCTTATAGAACTCAGGAGCACCAGCCCAGGAATGGCACCAACCATAATGGACTGGGTCCTCCCCATCAATCAGTTATTAAGAAAAGAATTTAAAGACTTGCCTACAGCCCAGTCCTATGGAGGCATTTCTCAGTTGAGGCTTCCTCCTCTCTGATGACTCCAGCTTGTGTTGACATAAAACTAACCAGTAACCTGCCTCTCATCTCCAGTGAGGTGGTATGGGTGCTGGGTGATGCTTCCCTCTGCCCCTGCACTAATTGGGAGAACTGGACCAGGAGAGCTATCCTTTTTCCCCCACTGGCTGGAGCACTCAAGAAAATAGGTTCAGAACCTCGACCAGGTAACACAGCGGAGCTGGTCCTGATGGCAGAGGCACAGGTGAACCAGCCCCAAGGGTATGAGAGGTGGAGACCTGTCCCAACCTCTCAAAGTCTGTAGCACTTGGTAGAGGAGGCCATGTTCCTTGACTGGTCAGTTACAATGGAGCCGCACTGGAGGCGTGGGTGTGGATGAACCTGAGCAGGAGAGCTAACTCTGCTTCATGCCAATGGGTGGCCTAACCAGAGCAGTGCTGGAGAGCTTGCCCTGGTGGTGCAGATAAAGGAGAGCTGGTGGGCTGACCAGCTCAGCTACCACCTAGGCCCAGTACCAGGGCTCTGAGTTGGCTCACCCCCAAATCTCTATCATCTGCAAACAGTTGGGTCATATGAAAGGGCCGGTCCTGCTGACCCAAAGCTGAAGGATCTCTATGACACAGGGCAATGACAAGATAACAGGGAGGAGTCTCAGAGAGGATCCAATACTGATGGTGTCACAGAAGCCAGAGATCTCAAACCAGACCAATGACTCACTGCAATGAACATTTGCAAGTTAAGATGTGTGGACCAATGGATGTACTGTGGGCCGCACTGTGACATACTACAGCTTCCATGATGAGATGTCTTCTATGCTTTGTTTTTTTTGTTTGTGTGTGTGTATGGGGGGGGGGGGAGGTTGCAAGGGCAAACGGTAAATATAAGGGAATGGGGAGATGAACAGGACTGGGTTGCATGATGTGAAACTCACAAAGAATCAATAAAAAGTTAAAAAAAAAAAAGCTATAGGTTGGGTAAAGCTACACTGTACTGCAATTAGCACCAAGGAGGGACTCAGCTCTGAAGCCATTGAACAGTGAGCATCCCATGGTTGTCGCACACAGAGTGTGTAACGATAGCCAAGAGCGAAGAGAAATTCTAAACATACCGTCTGCTCTGATCACGGTTTTTTTTATGATGCA
The DNA here is from genome assembly GCA_902729485.2 of Mus minutoides. Lineage (NCBI taxonomy): Eukaryota > Metazoa > Chordata > Mammalia > Rodentia > Muridae > Mus > Mus minutoides. Next base: position 1,769,944 of record LR749541.1, read on the forward strand.
CTGGAAAGCAGTTTAGCGATTCGATTTCAAGCATCCTGCTCCTACACGAGGGATCAGGCAGCCTGATGTTCCCCCTGGCCCCTAAGCCAGCCATGAGCAGCTGCGGTGCGGTCTTCTTCATTTCCGGGTCTCGGCAGGGTTGAGGAGACCCCAGAGCTGCACTTCATGCATCTTACTCTGACAGGACACCTCAGCTCACAGAGCGGAGGAGCACAAAGATATCATCAATTAACCTGATAAAAACTGATTTAAAGGCCTTTAAACTTGAGAGCGAGCTCAGTGGCTGGAAAAGATCTTTCTGGTGCCTTGAAGCCATGGAATCAAATGATCAATTGTCCTCTACGACCTCCCATATTTGGCAATGCCTTGGCAAGAATAACTCTTCCATTGCCAAATTAACCTTCATTTGGCAGAAGGGTTTCCACAGCCTCTTTGCTCTTTCCCCAGTTCTCTTTCTCCTGCATCCCTGGCCTCGGGTAATATCACCAGGGAGGGAGCTAGTTCAGGCTCAGCATATCCTTCATACAAGCTCAGGTCCATTGTAGAAAGAGGCTTTCCTAGAGACAGAGTCTCTCTATATGAGTGGTTCTCAACCTTCCTAACACAGAGACCCTTTCATACAGCTCCTCACATTGTGGTGACCCTCAACCATAAAATTACTTTTGCTGTTACTCCACAACAGTATTTTTGTCACTGTTGTGAATTGTGATGTAAATATCTGTGTTTTCAGTGGTCTTAGGCAATCCCTGTAACAGGGCCATTCCACCCCCAAAGGGGTGGTGACTCATAGGTTGAAAATTACTGCTCTATGTTGTCTAGGGTGGTCTTGAACTCTTGTTATCCACTTGCCTCCACCTCCTGACTGCTAAGTTTATAGGCATGTGTCTGTAACTAGTCTAGGCTGAGCTTTAGTTGGTTTTGGTTTTTAACATTTCTTTTGTTTTTATTTATGTGTATGTGATTGTGTGTGTGTGCAGGTAAGTACAGAGACCCATGGCAGCCAGAAAAGGGCGTAAGATCCTCTGGAGTTGAAGTCACAGGCAGTGAGCAGCACAACGTGGGTATTAGCAACTAAACTTTAGCAAGAGCAGTATAATTTCTTTACCACTGATCCATCCCCCCAGATCCATAGGCAGAGTTCTTTTTAAACATCTTTTACAAAAATGGAAAATATGTACTGTAAAAAGAATTCAGCATCCTGAGAATTATATAATCTCACAAAATTCCTTGTCTCATTCTCTTGGACAGTTTGAGCCATAGCTTCTCAGACCCTGTTCTTTATGTGTGTTCATGTACAGGCATAGACTTATGAACATACATGATGCTTCAGTGTATATGTAACCCATGTTGTTTCCAATGGATACCGTCTTAATTTTTGCTATATTTTCATTTATTTTGCATATGCAATTTGTGAAGGTTAGAAGACAAAACGCAGGAGTTATTTCTTACCTTTTACCATACAGGTCTTATAGGCATTAAACTTGGATCATCTGTTACTGTTCCTCAGGCACCAACAAATCTGGCATCTGGTGCTGACTGTGAAGGCCTGATATATTCTTAGGGGAGACAGCCACTGCTCTTCAGTATATATAGGAAGCCTGAAGAGTTTGGGTTCTGATGTCAGTAAAGCTGGTGGCAGCAGCAGCAGCAGCAGCAGAGTAGATGTACTCACTAGCAAGAGGCAAAGGCAGGCAGGCAGCACTGTTTTCCCTTAGCACTCTTTATATCTGGGTTGCTGCCAAAAGTGCCACCTGAACTTGGGAATAGTCTCCTTCCCCTGTCCCCCTTTCCTGGTAATGTCACCTAGAGGTGTGTGCGTCTTAGCTGATTCCAGATCCAATCAAGTTGACTGTCAAGATTAGCCGTTACACATGGAAACCTTTTCCATAGAAGAGTGTAAAAAGGAGCATTGCTGAAGAATGCGTCTTAATGAGATCTGCTCATTCATTTACCACTCTGGAAATAACTGCAGAACACCTGTTAAGTTAAAGTCCTTGTGTGGATGGTGGTAAATGGCACATGAGGGAGCTAAAGAGAAGAGATAGATGGTGTCATGAACAGCCACCACAAGAAACAAAGGATTCCGAAAGGCAAGGAGTGATGCTTGGTGGAACTCAGGGAGGGCCACGGTGCTTACCTCCACATCAGTTTTGCTACAGCTCTAGGATACCACACTTCTCTGCAGTGAGACCATGGCCATCATGTTATTCACATGGTCTAGGATGTCGCTGGAGCAGGATTCAGAGATCTGTGCTTGACGTTATTCCTCAGTATTGAGTGGTACGAGTATGTCACGATGTACTTGTGTAGATTAGAGGGGAACTTCATGGAGTTGATTCTCTCCTCCAGTCTTTACATAGGTTCTGGAATTGAATGAACTCAGGTTACCAGGCTTATGTGGACAGCACCTTTATCTAATGAGCTATCTTGATGATCTGCCTCCAATGACTTCTCCTCCTCTCCTCTCCTCTCCTCTCCTCTCCTCTCCTCTCCTCTCCTCTCCTCTCCTTCCTTCCTTCCTTCCTTCCTTCCTTCCTTCCTTCCTTCCTTCCTCCTTTTTCTCATCCTTTCTCTACTTCCTTCCTCCCCTCCCAGTCCTCCTCCTCCTCCTTCATCTTCTTTTGGAGGCAGACAGTCTGTTATTGAGCCTAGAAACCACCATTTCAGCTAGATTGGTCCCAGGGACCCACCTATCACCACCTCCCCAGTGCTAGGATTATAGGCATGCACCACTGAAGTAGACATTTCTGGTTGTGTCAGGTGATGCAGACTCACGTGATGTTTTGGTGAGGCAAGACCCGTGAGAGAACACATGATGTTTGGAGAGAATATAAATAGGACTCAATGGACAGCGAAGGGGCACTTGGATAGCTAGCCTTGCAATGATTCATTGGTCTCATGTTGAGAGAGCCAGGGAAGAGAACTTCTCCTGGAGTCCCAGCTGGTTCTGGTCACTCCATCTGACTCATGCCAACATGTTGGAGGCCTGGCTATTTCTGCTGGATCATGCCACTGCTGTTGATTCATGTTTGGTATCTTGACACTGCTGAACTGGACTGCTGGTATTCTGACAACAGAGATTGGAATCACCCTAAACAGGTCCCCATCTCCTTGTCCTATTTACCTTTTCTTCCTTACGTTTAGACGGTGGGCTAGAAGTGGGGGTTAAAGCACTTGAGAACCCTTTTTAAAATAGGTTTTAAAAATGTAAGCCTACACACAACCATGCCTGTCTTACAATGTGGTTTCTGGGGCTGAGAATGCTGATCTTAATGTTTACTTAGCAGACACTTTATCCCTTCACCCTTTTGAAAATCTACAGCAGGCATTTTTTTCTGTCTTGTTCTGCCAAGGTTAAAAAATCCATATATATATTAGACTTAAGATCCCAGCTGGCAGATGTCTTGAATCTCAATAACTCTAGGTTCTTCCCCAGTTGTGTTGTAGGAATAAATAAGCCTGCTTGGGCCAGGTTTTCTCAGGGATATGCTGGTTGAGCAGTTTGCTTCCGTGTTTAGAGGAAGATACTGTTTTCTGTGCTTGGGATTTTCAGTGTCTCCAAGAGGCTCATGTATTGAGGGCTCGGTTACCAGCCTGTGGTGTTATTGTGGTGGAACACATAAGAGGCAGGTTATAGTAGAAAGAAATTCACTGCAGGCGTGCCCTAGAAAGGATCTCAGACCCTTCCTGTCATTTTCTTTCCAGCTACCATGAGGTAAACGGATGACTACAATGATGGAATGAAACTCTGAGCCAAAAATCAACCTCTCTTTCTAAGTTGATCATTTCATGGTTTTGTTGCTGTTATTGTTGCTACAGAAATGGAACACTCACATAGTATTTTTGAAGGGGAGCCCACAGTTTGAAAGAGTATTTTCTGGATGGTGGGTTGAATGAGAAATGTCCCCAACAGGCTGATGTGTTTGAACACTTGGTTCTGGTTGGTGGCACTGTTTGGGAAGATTAAGGAGGCAGAGCCTATCTGAGGAAAGTACGTTATAGGGTGAGCTCACTCTACTTCCTCTTTCTTCTCTCTCTGCTTCCTGTGTGTGGAGGAAACGGGATCATACAGTTTCCTGCTCCTGACATCCACTGCCTACATTTGCTGCCATGGTGGACTCTATCCCTCTGTAACTGTAAACCAGAACAAATCCTTTCTTACTTAAGTGACTTTGGTTGATTATTTTATCAGAGCCACAGAAAGACAGCCAGTACATCCAATACATCCAATATAGAGTTTCAGAGTCTCTCTCTCTCTCTCTCTCTCTCTCTCTCTCTCTCTCTCTCTCTTTCTCAATTTGGCTTTAATTCACAGTCAAGAACATGTTTCTTATCTGTGTGCTGCCGACATACTTGGACCTGACCCAAGTGGTCTATTGGAGGAAATGAACTATACATGGTCTCCCCTCTCACAAAACGATAAGACTGGTAAGAACTCCTTCTGAGAATCTCAGTTTTCTATAAGTCTTGTCCCCAAAGCCTCCATGTGATCAGACAGAGGAGGAAGCCAGGAAGGAAAAAAAAAAAGTATCACTTCTGCTCTGGCCTAACTTTGACCTGAAACAGTAAAGAACCTGATAACTTCTAGAAGCTTCTTCCATTCAAGACAGCTTCTGCATTCCTTTTTATCATGGCGAATACCTATCAGGCAGGAATGTAGGAGAGGGAAGGCGTTCCAACAGCAACATTTCCACTCGGTTCTCAGTTTGGCTAGCAAGCAATATGATCTTATGAAATCCATCTTGGCTTGATGTCTTCTTCCATAAGACATCTAATTTTAATACCCCACCCCCCGACCATGAACAATGGCTGTAAGGAGCCAACAAATCAAAGGAACCAACCTCACAATCTTCCCTTACCAATTACAAAGCTTCATTTCAAGGCGCCTCATTAGGTACTCTCCATTCCTGTTGACAGCGTGGGGCGGGGGGGGGGGAGGGACTAGCAGGCTTATGGTTAATTTTTCCATAAAAGCATCCGACCTCTTTATGTCTTCATCCCCTTCTCATATTTTTCTCCATCTCTTTATATGCACTAAGGGTAATTTCATTGAATCTATTCTTCATATTTCATTTATTTATTCTCTTCAGCTGTGTGCACTCCACTTGGCTTCCCTGCTGGGTTTAAAATTCCAAAGACATTATTTTTGCACTTCCAGATATTTTGTTTATTTTTTTTTTAAACTAAAGCCATTGACCCAAAATATCAGAAGAATTGTTGGCATGAAACTGGGTCTTATCTTCCAGCTGCAACTAAGAAAATGTGTGGAGCTTCTGGCCCTGGGCCAGTGAGATGGCTCAGTGGGTAAAGGCACCTGCCAAGCCTGATGACTTGGGTTCATCCCCAGGACCCAGACGGGAGAGGGAGAGTTTGAACTCCTGCCAGTTGCCCTCTTGCCTCTATATGTACACTGTCCTGTGTGCTCATTGACACCATGCCTCCCAACATCATGCACACAAACACGTTACATAAATGTATAAGACAAAAATATAAGATTCTGGTGTACTGATGTTTTCATGCTGGATGCATGTCTGTTTTCTGACCGTTTTAAAAGATTATTTGGGAAGAGTATTTGCATGTGAGTGCAGTGCCTACAGAGGCAAAGGATGGAGGTGGATGCCCTTGAACTGAAGTTATAGACAGTTGTGAGCTTCCCCATTGAAGTGTTGGGAACCAAACTTGGATCTTTGCAAGATGAGCATCTTACCCACTGAATCATCTCTCCAGCCCCTACACTGCTTACTCTAGGAGAGCTAATACAATAATGAAATTACATCTATAATAATTAATATTGGCTAAATAATGATGTTTGATATTGAGATATGGGTGATGATTTTATGATTATAGTTACTGTGATCAAATTAATAAGCCCTAAAATTGAGGTAACACCTACTCTCAGTAATAAAAAATGTATTATGTTCTATCGGGATCCATTATTTTCTTTCTTGTTTATTGTTTGTTTTTAAAGACAGGGTTTCATTATGTAGCTCTGCTGTCCTAGAACTCACTATGTAGATCAGGCTGGCCTCGAACTCACAGAGATCTGCCTGCCTTTGTTTCCCAAGTGCCTGGCACTCATTATTTTCTATGAGCTCTTGTTCTCATGTTTAACCTCATTATGATTTTTAAAGATTATTTATATTATGAGTACATGTGCCTTTGTGTGGTTATATGTGCAGGAATGCAGTACCTACAGAGGCCAAAATATGGCAGTAGATTCCCCTGGAGCAGGAGTTAGAAGGCGTTGTGAGCCACCATGTTTGTGCTGAGAACTGAACTCAGGTCCTTGTATCCTTCCTGACTGAGCCAGTCTCTCCAGCCCCTAGGCTCCTTTGTCTTCCATAGATTTTTACTTTCTTATTTCTAACCCCATTTTAATGTTTGTAATCATTTGGACATTACTAATTGGAAGTCTTGTTATCTTGAGTTCTGGGGCTACATTGTAGCCCTGGAGTATCTGATGACTTTTACTCGTAGAACACCTTGAGCATTCTAGCCCTGTGGTATCTGCTAATACTTACTCCCTCAATGCTTTATAATTTTGGATTATGAATTCATTTTCAGTGGAATGTCAGCAGCTGTGGGATTCTGGGTTGTTGGACTCTAGGTTTAATGCACTTTCTTTCTTTTTATATTTTATTTATTAAGGATGTGTGTGTGTGTGTGTGTGTGTGTGTGTGTGTGTGTGTGTATGCACATGCCATGCCATGCATGTAAAAATCTGAAGACAGACTGTGGGAGTCGGTTTTCTTTTCCACCGGGTGGGTCCTGGAGATCAAACTCAGATTAGTTTTCCCTTTGTGGCAAGCCCCTTTATCCACTGAGCCCTCTTGCCAGCTCCTTGAATGTGCATTTCTTCTGTGCAGTTTTATATTTTCTCCCCATGGTCACTCACAGGCATCGGTCACCAACGGAACTAGAATCCATGACAATTTACTGGCTATGTAACTATTATAAATGGACACCTCCAACTGTCCAGGGGCCAGTCATGAGGAATTCCAAGAACTCGAGAAAAGACAGGAGGGTCTCTTTCCTTCTGTTTCCTCATGACTTGTGTCTAGGGTGAACTTTCAGAATGTGAGAGTAGGAGGGAGGGTTCTCCTTCACTGTGTGACAGGGACTGCTGACTCAACCCCTCTGAACTTTGATATTTCCACTTGTCAAAAGCCTCACAATAGTGACCTGAAGGTGTAGCTGTGTACCCCAGATGAGACTGTTAGCCTGTCTGATACAGCCCTGCACCCCAACAGAGGAAGCTATGCTTAGCCTTCCTGCTTTAGACTCTGAAAGTTCTCTGGTGGTCCCAGTGTGTAGTTCGGGGCTTCTTAAGTTCTCCCTGGCTCTCAACTCCTGTCCTAGCTAGTTTTACATAACTTGGCACAAGCTAGAGTCATCAGAGGAGGAAACATCAACTGAGAAACTGCCTCCATAAAACCGATGTAGGCTAGCCTGCGGGGCATCTACCCAGTTAGTGATTGATGAGGGAGGGTCCAGCCCATTGTGGGTGGTGCCATCCTTGGACTGGTGGTCCTGAGTTCTATAAGAAAGCAGGCTATGCAAGCCAGGGGAAGCAAGCCAGTAAGCATCTCCTGTGAGGAATCTGCACCAGTTCCTACCTCCAGGTTCCTGCCCTAAGTTACTGTTCTGACTTCCTTTGTGTGGATGTTTTATCTTTTACAGTTTATTGTAATGCTAAGTGCTGGTTTCCAAGATTTGGAGTCTGAACGCAGCCTACAGACCCTGCCTCCAGTTAATTCTGATTGGTAAATAAAGATGCCAGCAGCCAATAGCTGGGGAGAAGAGACATGGGGGCGGGGTTTAGGTTTCCCCTTCTTTAGAAGGCTGCCCAATTGGGTTAAGAGCAACCCAGGTGGAACATAGTAAATAGTAAGTGATAATTTGGGGATATTGATGGGAAAGTAGATTCTAACAACTTAGAGGGCAGGCAGTTAGTTGTCCAGCTACTATGCTGCTTAGGGCATATTAAAAATAAAGTGTGTGTGTGTGTGTGTGTGTGTGTGTGTGTGTGTGTGTGTGTGTGTGTTTGTGTGTGTCTTTCATCGGAGAAAATAAATGGTTCAAGGAGAGAAGAAGCGCCCCCATGCCAATATTATTTAAAATTTTTACAATACCTTTGACGATGAACTATAATATGGGAGCATAATTTGAATAAAACTTTTCCTCTCCTAGTTGCTTTGTTTATGGTGTTACATCACAGCAATTGTGACCCTAACACAACTCCTTTCACGTGGGGAATTTCCATATAACCCCAGATATATAGCTTTCTAAGATTTGTATATGAATTAAGCATTTACTGACAATAAGTCATAACTTTAAGAACTTTGGAGCGATGGATCAGCAATTAAGAACACTTGTGGTATTTGGAGAGAACTTGATTTTGGTTTCCAGTACCCATGGGGCAGCTTACAACCACTTGAACACTGAAAATACAACTCTGGAAGAATAGCAAGCACATGTAACCACTGAACCACTTCTCCAGTCCCCATACACTTGATGGTGAGTTCACTGCTGGTCATCACATGCTGGGGAATCTTTCACTGTTGCAAATTGTTTGGACTCTCCACATTCAGTTACACACCCAAATACGAGACCATGACCTACAGTTTAAGAGGCTTGATATACATTTGGGTGAATCTGCAAGTGTTTTTAATTCTTTACAGTTAATTATTAGTGTGTGTGTGTGTGTGTGTGTGTGTGTGTGTGTGTGTGTGTACAGGGTATGTGTATGCCTGTATGTGTACCATGCTCCATGTGTTGAGGTCAGAGGACAACTTTATAGATTTGATCTCTCCTTCAACTTTAGGTGGGGTCTGGAGATGGAACTCAGGCCACTAGCCTTGCTTAGTAAACACTTTACCCCAGGAGCCATCTCACCAACCCAGGACTCACCTATATTTAAACAGCAGAAAAGCTGAGAAGTTGTGTCATGTTATTTGAATCTATTTGGGGGGGGAAGGGTACCAAGGATAGAACCCAGAGCCATGTGTGTGCCTGGCAGGAACTCTACCATTGAACTACAGCCATGGTCTCTGAGAGTTTCATTTATTTATTTTTTTTCCTTTTTAGCTTTTTCTTAAATTCTGTCCCAAACTTAGCATGGACTCATAGCTTCAGCCAGAAACAGAAAAGAAAGCCAGAGAGGAAGGAGGAAGGACAGACATTGTGTTTTCATTGGTAGTGGAAGCAATTTTCTAACGATAATGATGAAACACAGTAAGTGCTATCTCATGTAATGGAGTTGATTACCCATTTTCTAGTCTTTTCTAAACAGTAGGTTATGAGCCATAGACAGTGGTGGGTGATGTTATTGTTTTCCCTGTTCCTCAAATAAAGAAGCATGTAATGGCTTCTTAAGGTTTGAAGTGGTGGCTGATAGTCTGTGAATTGATTTGGTTGAGAGAAGAGCAGAAGAGGTCAAAATTCCTACCAACTGTCAGTGTGCAAACAGCTCTTAACCCCCAGAGGAAGAGGGAGTTTATGCTGAAGTCTAGTATAGGAGACCACAGTCTGCGAACACAGACTTACATTAACCCCATACTCTATGTTTCAAAATGGTAATAGAATTCATGAGGTTTTTATGGTAGAAAAGGTCATTAATTAAGGCACTTTTCTTTTTGAAAATATTCATTTATTTATTTTATGTATATGAATATTTTATCTGCTTGTGTATCTGCACCAGAAGAAGACATCAGATTTCTTGAGACCACATATATAGACAGTTGTGAGTCACCATTTGGGTTGTGGGTGTTGAACTCAGGACCTTTGAAAAGTGAGCCAGTGCTCTTAACGAATGAGCCACCTCTACAGCCCCAATTAAGACATTTTTCAAATAGTCTAGATTACTAGAAACGTCTGATAGCCAAAGCAGGGAAATCTGTCCCTGACATCATGCTGTTAACCTTTTGGTTGGAGGAAGAGAGTGGTCTGTTAGTACATTTAAAAATTTTTTGCCTAAAAATTTAAAAGATGTTAGATACAAATGAGGATGAAAAATAGCTGTTTAGGAGGGATGGGTAAAGAGAGCCCAAGATAAATTGTTACTAGCCTCTGGATCTGCAACATCCCAACCTCCTCATAATGGTTGATGTTCTAGGACAGTGGTTCTCAACCTTCCTAATGCTGCGACTCTTTAATACAGTTCCTCATGTTGTGAACACCCAACTGTAAAATTATTTTCATTGCTACTTCATAACTGTAATTTTGCTACTCTTATGAACTGTTATGTAAATATCTGATATGTAGAATATCTGATATGTGACCCCTGGTGAAAGGTTCATTTGACCCCTAAAGGGGTTATGACTGAGAGGTTGAGAACTACTGTTCTAAGGAAGTTAATTGGCCTTGCAGAAAGCATACTGGAAGGTGCCCTTTTTTTTTCTGAAAACTTTTGTTCACAAGACCAAAAGCATTCTTCATTATTGTTCTCCTTGAGCAGTTGAGATGCATCATTGCCTTCCTCTACCCACAAGTGGAAATAATCACAACCTTGTCTTGGGTTCTCTTGCACAGGAGTTTCATAGAGTTTGCCTTGTAGTCATTGCCCAGCCATCACCAGCTAACCTATGGTCCAGCCTTCCCCATGATTTTTTCAGTAACTTAGAACCAAGCATCTTCTTAGCCCTTCTCTTGTTCATTTTATTGGTAATTATTTGTTGTGCTATGTGTGTGTGTGTGTGTGTGTGTGTCTGTGTGTGTGTGTCTGTGTCTGTGTCTGAGTATATGGGTACGGTGGCTATGTAGGCCACAAGAAGGCATCAGATCCTTTGGAGTTGGGAGTTGGGAGATGCCCAATGTGGGTACTATAAGAGCAGTCAGTGCTCTTAACTGCTGAGCCATCTCTGCAGCCTTGTCTCTTGAGCATCCTTAAAGGGATTAACTCTGCTGCCTTCTACACAAAGCAATATATAAAACAGGCGTGCTTTGGAAGCATGGCATTCACTAAAAAAATGGCAAGAAAAATGGACTAGTTGGGGTGTTCTACCATCAATATCAGAAACTGTGTAGTATATATAAGATAACTACTTTCTTTAGAGAAATCTGTATTGAGGTATGGCCTAACTTCCTTTAGTGCTCAACATAACACAGCCTAACACAGTGTAGGGTCACCTGAAAAGAGAGTTTCAATTAAGAGATTACCCAGATCATATTGGCCTTTGGGCATGTTATGGTGGATATTTAGTCCTAACTGATGCAGGAGGGCCCAGCCCACTGTGGGCAGCAACATTCCCTAGTCAGGTGGTCCTAGTCTTATAAGAAAGCTAGCTAAACATGAGCCTAAGAATGAGCCAAGAAGCAAAGTTCCTCCATGATCTCTGCTTTAAGAAACTGCTTCAGTTCCTGCCCTGACTTTGCTCAGTGATGGGCTGTGACTTGGAAGTATAAATGGGATAATCTTTCCTCTCCTAAGTTGCTTTTAGTCAGAGTATTTTTGTCATGCCAGTAGAAAGGAAAATAGAACAAGAGATAAGTGAGATTAGTTGATGTGCAGTAAATGCCACATTTGATCTATATAATTTGGTGATCTTGACATATATACATCTGTGAACCCATCACCACAGTTAGGGCACTGAACATATCCATCTTTTTCAGAGGGCCTCTGGAATCCCTTTGGTAGTTTTTGACAGGACCATTGTGTGATTGGCCTTTTTCTTCTCATAGTGGACTTTATAAGTTGGGGCCAATTTAAAAGTAAACCAACAGAAGGCAGGTATCTGCCTTCCTGTTCTGTTTAGCTCTGCTTCCTGTCCACCACCATGTGAACAAGCTTGCTCCCCTGTTCCCACCTACATGGGTGGAGCGCCTCCTACCACCACATTTTCTCCAATGTGATGAACTAAAATCTCTCAGAAGCTGAGATCAGAGGTCAACATCACCCAGACTGACGAATGAAACCTGTCTTTAACACCCTCACTGTAGGGCTACAGGAACATACCACTGTACCTGGCTTTTTATGTGAGTGCTAGGGACCAATCTCAGGTTCTCATGCTCGTACAAGCTGGGCTGTCTCCCTGGCCCCCTCCTAGAGCAGTAGGGCTTACAGCTCTAAAGCCTGAAGATTATTCAGATTATTACACACCACACTGATAAATTATTTCTTTGGAGAAATGTTCAGGGTCCAAATTCACTATATAGCCTAGGATGAGCTTGAACTTCTATGCCTCCTACCTTCAGCGCCCAACAGGGCTGAGATGACAGGCATCTGTCACTACATCCAGGCTGTATGGTGCTGGGGGTAGATCCTAGGGCTGTGAGCATGCCACACAAGTACTCTACAGAGCCCCCCAAAACCCCAGATCCCCAAACTTGATTTTATGTTTCTTTTATCCATTGCCCTCTCTCTTTCTCTTCCTCCCATCCTCCCATCTCTTCCCTTCCTTCCCTTCTTCCCTCTTTTTCTCCCTCCCTATCTTCTTCCCTCTCCCTCTCTCCCTCCCTTCCTTCCTCCTTCCCTCCCTTTTGCTCTAGTAATAAACTCAGGGCTTTGAGCATACTAAGCAAGCAGGTCCTCCATCCCTTAAGCTACACCTGCCCTCTCATGACGCCTGTGCCCTTGTCCCCTTGCTTTCTGTGAGAGTAGCAATCCATCATTCTTTCCCTGAAGCCCACAGCACAATTTCAGTTTCAATCCTGATATATATATATATATATATATATATATATATATATATATATATATATATATTTTTTTTTTTTTTTTAAATAGCAGTAACTCTATTTCTTCACATTGAGAATTGGCATGCTCTCAAGCTCTCATTTCCCTCATGATGAAGCAGAAAAGTTATCTAGTTATTTCAAGGTGGCCCCCATCTCTTCCAATTAGAAGCATGATCATTTCAGGAGAAATTGTTCTGTTCAATCAGGATTTCAACATGGTGTTCTCTGTAAGCACTGATCTTCTGCCTCAAAGCTCCTCCCTCTCTTCCTTCCCATCTTCAGTAAAGATCACAGATAAGCAAGGGGGGCCCCTACTGCCTCACACCCACAGGAGCTGTGTCTTAACAGCAGGTCCTCCTTCCAGGATCTTCCTGGCTTCCGCTGGCTGACATCCAGCCTTGCACTTCTGGTTACTCTTTCCTTAAAGATTTGTCTCATTAGTTACGTGTCTGTGTGGAGGGTTTGTGCATGGGAGTGCAGTGCCCATAGAGGGCATCAGATCACCCAAGTCTGGAATCACAGGTGGTTGTGAGTCACCTGGTGTGGATGCTGGGAACAGAACCTCTAAAAGATTAGCATACACTCTTAACTGCTGAGCCATCTGTCTAGCCCCACACCTGCAGTTATTGAGAATTCTGTGTCCCCTCTCTTCACAGCTGATCCCTTGTTGTGAACATATTGACACCTTCCCATGTCTTCCTCCAATTTCTTGATTCTTCTTACAACCCTATTGAGTTTATCGTTTCAACCCTTCCTCCAAGGATATGCAGAGACTTCAGGCTTCCATGTTATCCTAAGTTAAGCCAGCATTGACACCCACTGCAGGGGTATAGCCCCTTCCTGTGCCTTTACTTCGTAAGGGCCATAGCCCCTTCCTGGGCATTCACTTGGTAGTCATCTTTGATCTTTAAAGAGGATTTGGGGGGATTTAGAAAATGTTTCTCTCTCTGGCGCCTGGCTCATGCACTTGAAACCATATTGAGATTGTTGTTTTTAAAAATTAGACTCAAGTGTTGGCTTTGTAGTCACAACAGACAATCTCCTTCAATTCTTTCCATCCCAGCTCTGACGTCCCCACCTTCTCAAGGTTGTGGCTGCCTCCAGATGGCAAGGCAAATGAAGGAGAGAAAAGCCCACACACAGCTTTCAAAATAGCTGTTGTAACACTCTACTCAAAGACGTTTTCTTAGAAGGACATGAGCAAGGCCGTCTGAGCTGAGGCCTAACGTGGACCCTATTCAGATTCTGAATACAATTGTTCCTGTCTTATTATCCTTGGGTGCACAGCGAGCTGATGCTGAGAAATATCTAAAGGTTCGTAAAGTTCCTGCTATTTGCTGGAGACTTAATCAAGTGAGCCTTAATGGTTGAATAATTACAACTCTCTCTCTCTCTCTCTCTCTCTCTCTCTCTCTGTGTGTGTGTGTGTGTGTGTGTGTGTGTGTTTGTGAGTGCATGAGGTGTCTGAGAGGGAGTGCTGGATTTATATGTGTGTAGAAGGCAGAGGTAAACTTCAGTTGTCATTCCTCCGGTGCTATACACACACACACATATACACACACACACACAGACACACAGACACACAAACACATATTGAGACAGGGTCTCTCATGGCTTCAAACTACCTGCTTTTTCCTTCTTGATGCTGGAATTGCAAGCATGTGCCACCAGACCTAGCTGGGGTTTTTTGGTTTTGTTTATTTTTTGGTTTTGTTTTCTTCTTTTGACCCACCAGGCTCTAGAGGATGAAACTCGAGTTCCTGTGCTTGCAAGGCAAGCCTTTCATGGACTGAGCCATCTCCTGAGTCTCACCTGTACTTCTTCTAAAAACATCTTTTAGATGCTTCAGGTGACTTCAGTGACTCTGCTTGTAGGAGATATGAGGAAGCTTGGAGCTGAACTTGTAGTTGAGTTAGTTGCTTCTTGTCACTGTTTTGAAAACATACAAGGAAACCAACTTAGAAGAGCAAAGGTTTATTTGGGCTCCCAGTTTCAACAAGTTGGCTATAGCCAGTGGTCAGATTGAATACCCTGGTTACATGACCCTGCAGCACGCAAAAAGAAGGGAGTGGCCTAGAAAAAGATGTACTTTTCACAGACACTTCTAATGAGAAGAGTCGGTTCCTGTTGTGGGGCCTGTTAAGGTTCGAAAATAAAATATTGGGCTGGTGAGATGGCTCAGCGGGTAAGAGCACTGACTGCTCTTCCAAAGGTCCTGAGTTCAATTCCCAGCAACCACATGGTGGCTCACAACCACCTGTAATGAGATCTGATGCCCTCTTCTGGTGTATCTGAAGTCAGTTACAGTGCACTTATGTATAATAATCAATAAGTCTTTGGGCCGGAGCAAGCAGAGATTGAGCGAGCAGAATTGACCAGAGCAAGTGGTACAGCCAACTGTACAGCTACAGTGCACTCACATACATAAAAATAAATATAAATAAATCTTTTTTAAAAGAAAAGAAAATATGCCCCACAGGCTCAGATGTTGAATGCACAAGCCACTGCTGGTGGGCCTAGTTTGGAAGGTTCTAGAAACTATAGTGAGTTGGGGCCTAGCATGACAAGGCATGTCCTAAGAGGTTTTATGTTGTCTCAGGGCCCTTCATTTTTACTCTCTCCACTTCCTGTTCACCATGATATGAACGTTGTTATCTCCCATACACCCCCACCATTGTGCTGTTTATCCTAAGCACATGGGGCCATGTAATCATGAAGTGACCTCCCTGAAACTAGGAGTCAAATTAAAATGCCCTCCTCAATTTCTGCCACATGTTGGAATTCAGTTACAGTAAAACTGATGACTACAAGAGATACTTTTTTGGCTCCAGTAAGGTTCCATCAAGACATCAGTGATGAATATTCATCTATAAAAAGATTCAGCCCAGGAATGGGAAGATGGCTTAGCTGGTAAAGGTCTTGCCACACAAGCATGAGAGCCTAAGTTCAAACCAAGCCTAGTCTGCTTTCTATTGCAGTGATAAATACCATGATCAGAAGCAATGTGGAAAGGAATGGTTCATTTTAGTTTACAGCTCTCAGGCTACACTATATAACTGTGGGCAATTGAGACAGGAGCTCAAAGCAGAAACTGCAGCAGAATCCATGAGGGAACACTGCTCACTGGCATGCTCCCCATAACTTGTTCAGATTTCTTCTCCTCCTTCTTTTTTCCTTCCTTCCTTCCTTCCTTCCTTCCTTCCTTCCTTCCTTCCTCCTCCTCTTCCTCCTCTTCTTCTTCTCCTTCCCCTACCTTCTCCCCTTCCCCTTCTTCTCCTCTTCTTCTTTAATCCAAGATATATTTATTTATTTTATATGAATGATTGTTTTGCCTGCCTATATGTATTATACCACATTCATGTCTGTTGCTCACAGAGGTCATAAGAGAGCATTGGAGGGTACCCTGAAACTCAAGCCATGGTTGGCTGTGAACTATCATGTGGATACTGGGAACCAAGCCTAGGTCATTTGCAAGAGCAACATATGATCTCAGCTGCTGAGCCATCTTTCCAGCCCCTCAGCTTGCTTTCTTATGTAACCAGGACCACCTACTTAGGGGTGGCACTGACCACAGTGGGCTGGGCTCTCTCAAGTCAATCGTTAATCAAGAAATGCTCCACAGACTTGCCCACAGGTCAGTCTGATAGAGAGGCATTATCTCAGGTTAGGTTCCCTCTTTCTGGATGCCTTCCAGCCTGTGTTAAGTTGACCAAGATCAATCCATCAATTGATCAGTAACTGGCACAATATCATAACCTCCATTAAAAAGCCAGGTATGGTGGCATGATGACATCAGGCAGAGACAAGTGGGTCCCTGAAGCTAGCTGGACAGTTAGCCTGGAGGACTTGGCAATCTCTAGGTTCAGTAAGAGACTCTGTGTCAAAGTAAGGTAGAGGGTGATGAAGGAAAAACATCAATGTCTACCTCTGGTCTACACATGTATGTGTATACATACACACACACACACACACACATAAACATGTGCGCACACACACACACACACACACCTCATAGCTCTCTGGCTAGACAAAAACAGACAACATGATTTACTGATACCTATCATACATCTATCTTTGATTTTTTTTCCAAAACATTTATCTAGCTCTGTCTCATCTCACAAGTTAACTAAATACACACTTTAAAAAAATATATCCCAGGCTGGAGAGATGGTGTTGGAGAGATGGTACTGAGGTGAAAACTGCTCTGCCAGAGAATCCAAGTTCAGTTCCTAGCACCCACAGAAGGCCTCTCACAGCCACCTGTAACTCTAGCTCCATGGGATATGATGCTGGTTGCTGGATTCTACAGGCAACTGCACACACACACACACACACACACACACACACACACACACACATACAGAAAGAGAGAGAGAGGGAAAGAGGGAGAAAAGGAGAGAGGGAGAGAGGGAGGGAGGAAGAGGGAGAGAGAGAGAGAGAGAGAGAGAGAGAGAGAGAGAACTCTGTGAAGTATTGCTGGCTGATAATGGTTTAACAGATCACTGCGCTTTTACAGAAATACTCTTCAAAGACCTATCTGCAAATCGCTTCCTCAAAGACTAAATCAAATGTGATTAGCAAAGAACAAATGTGTTATGCTGAGAAAATGGCTCAGAGGAAACATCTCACCATCTCACCGGAGAGATCGGAGATGGTCTTTGTTTCGATGGAATAAGCCTGAGCAGAGAATCAGTCAGCCAAGGAAACGGGCGTTGGAAACTGAAGATTTCAATCCCCACTGGCGATTTTTTTTTTAATCTGTGAAAAATCACACAGGAAGAGAGAGGAGATGAGCCTTTCCTTTATCCTCCACAAACAAAGTCTCTTAATACCCAGGAAGCCCACTTTCCCTGGTTGGTTGGAAGGAAGTTGTTTCAGGATGAATTATCTCCCCAGCAACAAACACAAAAAGACACTCCCTCCTTTGAACCATGAATCTCTGGCCTTTGGGTCCGATCTCTGAGATATGTGTGTGCTGGATACGGAGTGTGATTTTTTTTTTTTTTTAAGGCAGGGGCACTAGCCCTTTTGGAATTTATCTGTGTAGCACGGACAAAAGGAACTCTGAGTATTAAACGACTCCCCTGTGCATGCTACGACTCTCCAAGCCTGCCAACTCCTTTCTCCAAATTATATTTTTAGTGTTTAGCGGCAGCAGGTTCCCAAGGAAGCTTCAGAATAGGACCTCTTGGTCCACACGCCGGGCACACGCTTAGCTGCTGTTGGTATTAGCTTATCTGGTTGGGAAGCAGTAAGATACTGAGGAGTGGGGAGGAATCTGTCACCATAGGGTAGTTCCAGGATGCTCGCTGCTTCCACAAACCAAACCATGCTTGGTCAACTCTTATTACCCCCACTGCAGTTTGGGCCTGAAGTAGTCCCTGAGACCCAGCTGCATGGGGAGGTGGTGATGGGAGGTAGTGGAACATTTAAGAAATGGACTCTGGGGACTGGAAAGATGGCTCAGCCAGCAGTCATGGAAGTTGCCATTTAGAATAACCAGAATAGTCAGTTGAGTATTTGCCATGCTAGCTTAAGGACCTGAGTTCAATTCCCATGACCCATGTAATATGGCAGGTATGGTAGCACACACTTGTAAACCCAGGACTGGGAAGGTAGAAATTGGAAGATCTCCTGGGCTCACTGGCTAACCAGCTTGGCCTGCTTGGTAGGCTCTAAGCTAGAGAAAGGCTCTGTCTCAAGAAAACAAGGTGAGGGGCTAGAGAGATGGTTCATCTCTATGCTGTTCTTGCAGAAGCCCTTCAGTTCAATTCAGTTCTCAGTGCTCACAGACAGGTTGGAACCATTTATAATTCCAGTTTCATGGGATCCAATGCTCTCTTCTAGCTTCCAGAGGCACCAGGCACAAATGTGGTATACTAAGATACACATGGAGAAAACAATTGTATACATAAAAAATGAACAAAAATATATTTTAAAATAAAGAAGAGAAATGGGCTCTGGGAAGATGGCTGACTTGGTCAAATACTTACCCTTGAATCATGAGGATATGAATCCCCCTGTGAACATACATAAAAATGTTATACCCTGGGGCTGGAGAGATGACATAGGCTAAGAATGCCTCCTGCTGTTAGAGAACCAGGGTTCAATTCCCAGCACCCACAGGGTAGCTAACAACCATTTGCAACTACAGTTTGAGAGAATCTGACTCCCTCCTTTGTGTGCATCAGGTACACATGTGGTACATAGACATACATGTAAACAAAATACTCACAAAACACACATTAAAAATGTCTTAAAATATTTTCTAAGTGCCAGGCATGGTGGTGCATCCTTGGGAGGCTGAGACAAGTGGATCTCTGGGTCTAGCTGTGACCTACTGGTACAGTTCCAAGTCAGTGAGAGACGCTGTCCTAACAAAGATAGCACCTGAGGAGTGACAACTGCCATCATCCTCTGACCACCTCATGCATGTGTACACCTGCACACATGTGCGTGAGTACGTGCATGCACAGAGGGGGACAGGAGCTGCTGCTACTGGGAGAATCTTAGGTTGTTAGGATGAAGGAGGAGCGGGCTAGTTTCTTCCTTTTCAGCTCTTTCTGCCCTCTGACCAGTAGGCAGTTTTTCTCTTTAGCATGTACTCTGCTCTTGTTATCTAGCACCCCTGCTGAAGCTTAAAGGCATTGCAACTATGCTGGCTGGCCAGGAGGCTCAGCAGAGAAAAGGCTAGACAGTAAGGCTGACAGGCAACCTTGTTTAATCCTAGGGAGTCACACGGTGGAAAGAGAAAACTGACTCCTGAAAGTTGTCCTCTGATAACACCACCACCACCACAATGGAACTACTCAATCATGTTTCAAGACAAAATAAACCTTTTTTTCTTTATAAATGAACTATCTCAGGTATTTTGTGATAGCAATGGAAAGCCAGCTCAACCCAGTCTCTGAGTGTCAGTTCCTCTGACAGGAAATGGGCTTTATAATATCTCTAAAGTAGTACCACTTTGAGGATTATGAATCTCCAAAAGGTTCCCAGTAAAAGACTTAGCTGGACTGAACCACTGACTACAGACAGTTCTCCCCATCACCCTACTCCTGTTCTGTCTACTATTCTTCTCAGTATACAACTCCTGGAGCTAAAGGGCAGCATCCCCTCATGGACCCTATGCTTTTTATGGGGAAGCACATGAAAGAGTCCACAGAGCACAGCATCATCACAGAATGCACTGTAGTATGCAGGATGTTGTCACCCAAGATGCCTATTGCCAAAGTGACTGACAGAATTGTTGGTAAGTTCTGTGGATGGAGGGTTGGTCCTAGGACCCCACCATAGTTACCCAAATCCAATATGCTCAAGTCTCTTAGGTAAACAAGGTGATGTTCCCATAAAACATATACCATCCCAGGCCATTAATCACTACAACACTGAAAACCTACGCATGATGTCAAGGTGCAAGTTTGCATTATAATGTTAGGGAATAAGAATGAGAGGACAAATTCGAACATGTTCAACACAGGCACAATTTTGATTTCAAGTATTTTTGGGTGATGGCTGGTTGAATCCAGGAGTATAAACCCTACAAGCAGAGGGATGACAGCACACGCCAATGAAAGAACTGGGGCTTACTATTCTCTGAGAGTAAGAGATGCTGAAGCTAATGCTAAGACATCTGTGAGGATACTGTTGATTGGCTTTGTGATGCTGTAGATAGAAACCAGGACCTTGTATATGCTTGAATAAATGTGCTATTACTAAGCCACGCCCCTAGCCCCCTCACGTTGGGATTCTAGGCAGGCGCTCTA
This sequence comes from Mus minutoides, assembly GCA_902729485.2. Taxonomy (NCBI): domain Eukaryota; kingdom Metazoa; phylum Chordata; class Mammalia; order Rodentia; family Muridae; genus Mus; species Mus minutoides. The sequence goes on from LR749541.1 coordinate 1,790,385, forward strand.
CCATTGGATCACACCCCAGCACCTCATTGGGTGATTCTAAAAGGGAGCTCTACTGCTGAGACACTCCCACAACTCTACAATGTGGGATTCTAGGCAGATGCTCTACCACTGAGACACACTCCAGCCCCTCACTGGGGGATTCTAGGCAGGTGCTCTACCACTGAGCCACACCCCCAGCAATTCACTTGCAGATGCTAGACAAGTGCTCTACTGAGTCACAGAAGCAGCAGGACCTTACTGGGAGATTCTAGGCAGGTACTTTACCAAGCAGTCTCTTCCAGCCATGTATTGTAGGTATATACTACTTGCTCATCTAACTGCTGGGACAAAATACCAGACAAAGGCAACTAACAGAGGGAAGGTTTTATTTTTGTCTCAGAGTTTGAATGGATACAGTCTATCATGGTATGGAAGTCAATGCAGCAAAAAAACTGGAGCTAGTAACATTGCATTCATATTTAATGCAGGCCCCCAGCTTATGAGATGGTGATACCTAGATTGAGCATGGGTCTTCCCACCTCAAAGAAGTTAATCTAGAAATTCCCTCATGGACTTGACCAGAGGTTGGTTCCTAAGAGATTCCAAATTGCTTCAAGTTAATAATCACATTTGGGTTAAAGATAATCTTTTTACCCATGTCTTAGAAGGTTTCCTTCCTTTGGTAATGGCTGGAAAAACACAGAGGAGTTCATGATGGATGTTTGTAATGGAGACTCCTTACATTATAGAGGACCAAGAATCAGAGGCTGGAAGCAGGTCAGGAGTATGAGTGTCAAAGCTCCAACCCTTTAGTGACCTACTTCCTTCAACTTGCTCCCACCCCTAAAGGTCCACCCAAATAGCTTGTATGACTATTTTCAATTCAAACCATAGAAGCTGTGATCAAACAGAAAGCTTTGTACCTCTGAATGGGAATTCTCATGGCTACCACCCATTCCTGGGCTGACTCTGTCTCCCTGCCCTGCCCTGCCCTGCCCTGCCCTGCCCTGCCCTGCCCTGCCCTGCGCGCTCTCTCTCTCTCTCTCTCTCTCTCTCCCCTCTCTCATCTGGAATGGTCATGTGTATGGTGCACATATTTTGTGAAATAACAATAAAGTGTACTTTTTGTTCCTCTTCTCTGTAATGGAGCTATTAAGGCATTGGCAGATTCCCTTAATATGATTATCATTTTTGAATGATTTTGAGTTGGAATGTTTGTGCTAATAGTGGTAATTGTGGTTGAATTTGAAAGATGAGGCTGTAAGCACACATTCAAGAATCTCATCATCCCCAGAGTGTTATTGACTACAGCTCACATGGCTAGACAGATGGCATGGATTCCTACAGTGGAAGTGAGGCTACACGTTGTTCTTGGTTCACCAATGGTGAGGATGGGGTTCAGTCACCTGCCACCAGGCACAGCAGGTCCTGGTGTCAAGAAGCAGCTTCTTGCCAAGGAAATGTTTCTCTCTGGCAAAGGATAATTATTTTAAGTCCAGTCAAATGGTCTCAGAATAGCCAGTCATCCCCTGAACTTAACAGCAATGCTGGCTGGTTCAGCCTCAACTCATTAAAGTAGCCTCTGCTAGATTTGAACTGTGTAGCTGAGGCTAAACTCATCTAGTAAGCCAGACAGGTCTTGTACATATGAGATGCCCTAGGCTGGCCTTGAGTTCACCATGTAGCCCATGGTAGCTTGAACTCACTATGTGGCCCAGGTTGACCTAAAACTTGTCATGTAGCTCAGGCTGGCCTTGAACTCAAGACAAAGTGAAGGCTGCCTTGAACTCATTCTGTGGCCCAGGCTAGCCTTTTTGTCTTTACTTCCCTTCTACAAGGATTGGAAGTATATTCTACTACGTTGAGCTTGACTTTTTACCTTTTAACTACTAAGTCTCCGCATTATTTACAGGTTAGTCACACTGTTCTGCTAAGAATCCCACCTGTTGGGGGTACCTGCATTGCTAGGTCCCCCAGAGCCCTGTGTTTGCATTTGTTTCAAAGCGATCCTGTATCCTGGGGTTCATTCTAGGGTTTCTTTCATCTTCTCCTTTCCACAGTCTCTGTCAGACCCCTTGACACTGTAGCAAATTCCAACCACAATATTGTCACAGGATACCAACAGTGATCTCATGGCTCAGGATCAGCTTCACAGCCCTTGCTTCTGAGTTCTGATGAACTACTCAGACTCTATCTGATGAACAGACAGAGAGGCCAGGCTTCCAGATGTCTGGTCTCCTACCTGTGGCTTTCCTGTGTAGCCAGGACTCACACCTGTCTGGACAGCTGTCTTTTCTTAGTCTTGTCCTGGTGAGGAGGCTCCCAGAATAGATAACTGTTCTACAAGGAAGATGTTTCAGATACCCATGGACATCGGGATTTTACTCTCTGGTTCTTCTCCATCCTTCAGTCACCAGCTTCCTGATCCATTGTGTCTCTAGACAGAACATGGATCGTTTGGATTTTTTTAGATTTGAGACTCTATGCTTGTTATTTTTCCCAGTTCTGTGACCAAATATCAGACAAAAGCAACTTTAAAAAGGAAGGGTTTGGAGTATGTGATCCATCATGCCCATGGGAGTATGCTGGTCACAGTGTATCCAATCAGGACAGAGATGACTGCTGCTGCTCACCTTGCCCTCTCCTTTTCATTGGTCCAGAACATAGGGTAGTGGCATTCTCCACTTGTGGAGGACAGGCCCTTTCTTCCCCCTCAGTTAAACCTCTCCAGAAACACCCTCAGAAGCACACCCATAGGTGTATCTCCTAAGTGATTCCAAACCCAGTCAAGTTAACATTGAAGATTAACCATCACCTGTTCTCTGATATGCCTTTCATGCTTCAAGATTGATCAATCCCTTCTGCTTCCCAGGGTAGAGCGGATGATAGCCGCTGAAACTGTGACAGCCTCTTGATCTCCATACAACCCCCCTGCTGTTCCCAGAGTGCTATGAGAACCACTCTTCATGTGGCAGACACCATAGTCTTCACCCTGTTTACCATAGATCTGGGATATCCCTAGATGCTTAAGTTTGCTGTTCCACAGCTAAAAGGAACCCTGATGAATGTAGATATAGAATGGGGAAATTGATGACTGAAAGAGGACTAGGGCAGAAATCCCTGTACACCTTATAGAAGTGTTTCTTAACCTGTGGGTTGTGACCTCTTTGGAGGTCAAACAACCCTTTCACACCAGTTGCCTAAGACCATTGGAAGTACCATATATTTACCTTATGATTCATAACCATAGCAAAATTATGAAGTAGCATCAAAAATAACTTTATGGTTTGTGAGTCGTCACAACATGAGAAACTGCATTGAGGGGTCACAGCATTAGGAAGGCTGACAACCACTGGCTGTGGTAAGTCTGCCAAAAAGACGTCACTTGCCTATATGTTGACAATCTTGTTACTTTCTTTCTCCCACAGAACACCAGCCATGATTGGCTGCTCATTTGTGGTCAACAGGAAATTCTTTGGTGAAATTGGTCTTCTGGACCCTGGGATGGATGTGTACGGAGGAGAGAATATTGAACTTGGAATCAAGGTTGGTAACATGGCGTCTCTTCCTCCTGATTTATGATGGGAACCTCATCCTTGAGGTCTGTCCAAAGGTTCTTATAGCTGTTAAGTGGGAGTTTCTTATCCTGGGGCATTCCAGTGAAGATATTTGAACAGAGACATCACCACAAACATCACCATTTCTTGAGTGGAGGTGACCTGTGCTTTTCTTCTTTAAAGACTGAGCAGTGTATCTCATGTCTTAATAACCTGCTCTGGACATTACGTGGAGGGTCTGGTGCTCCTTTGCATTTGATTTCTTTTGGAAACTAAGTAGTCTCTCAAATTAAAATTTCTATCTTAAGTATTTTGATGGTGCCATAGCTAATTTTAATTGTTAACTTGGCAGTTAAATCTAGAATCAAATCTAAAATCACCCAGTAATAGTCTTCATGAGGAGCTTTCTAGATCAGGTTGACTCGTGGGCATGTTTGTGGGGACAACCTCAATTGTTAATTGATGACGGAAGACCCAGCCCATTCTGGGAGGCATTATTCCTTAGGCCAGGGATCCTGAACCATATAAGCGAACTAAAAGCAAGCAAGCAAAGAAGGGAGTATTTGTTCTCTCTCTGCTCTTGACCATGGATGTGATGTGACCAGCTGTTTCAGCTCTTGACTTGACTTCCCCCCAAAATAATGGACAATAATGGAATTTTAAACCAAATAATCCTTTCCTT
>LR749541.1:1799602-1822438 GCA_902729485.2 Mus minutoides
AGACTTGATGTAATGTGACACTTAACAAAATTTAATATTCATATTTTCACAAAAATATTTCTCAAAATGCTGTCAGATTTTTCTCAAAAAAAGCACATTGTTTTAACACTTGGTTTGTTCATCTAAGATTTCACACAAGGCCTGCCCACACATCGTACTTTCTTGATGTCTCTTAAGAATCTTTTAATCTCTTCCCTGTATAATTATATGCTATTCACTTTTAAAATATCTCTTTTAATCATGTGCCTGTTAAAGAGTCCCTAATCCTAACTCTAACCCTAACTCTAACCCTAACCCTAGCCCTACATGTATGTGAGTGCAGGTGCCTGTGGTAGCCAGAAGAGGGTGCAGGATCCCTTGAAGCTGGAACTGCCAATATGGATGCTAGGAACCAGTCTTAAGTCTTATATATAACCACTGAACCATATTTCCAGCTCCATTATCTTTCGTATTTTTAAAGTTGCAGTCATTTATAAGGTTTTACATAATCTGGACTTTGTAAATCAATTCCTCTTGGCATCTATAACATGTGACTCTAATCTCTATTCTGTAAATAGAATAAGAAGACATAGAAAGGTTTTTGCTTGCTATTTTTGTTTCTGTTTCTCAATCTTTCTGTGCTGGAAATCAACCATAAAACTCCACCCTAGCCACATCCCAAGCTCTTAGATGCAGAAAGCTGATTCTGGCCATTCCTGACACCTATTCCTCCTTTCTGTTCTCTCTGCTCACTTTCTGCATCCCTGTCTGTCTGTCTGTCTGTCTGTCTGTCTCCCTCCCTCCCTCCCTCCCTTTCTCCTTCTCATGTCTTAGTCTCTGTCCTATGGCTGTGACAGGATACCATCACTATAGTGACTCTTTAACAGAAAGAGTTAAAGAGTTAAAGGTTGGGGCTGGCTTACAGTTTCAGAGGTTTAGTCCATTATCATCATCATGGTCAGCATGGTAGCACACAGGCAGACATGGTGCTTGGAGAAGTAGTTGAGAGTTAGGCCTGCGGGTTACAGGAAGAGAGAGAAAGACTGGGCCTGACTTGGGTTTTTAAAATGCCCACCCCCAGTGTCACACATTCTCCAACAAGGCCACGCCTCCTAATCCTTCTCAAGTAGTGCAGCTCCCTGATGACTTATATATGAGCCTATGGGGGCCGTTCACATAAACCACCACAGTTCTTTACTCCTTTCACCCTTTCTTCCTGCTTTCTTTCCCTTGCTATTTCTTCCCTCCCTCATCCCCTCCCTCTCTCCTTCTTAACCCTTACTTCCTTTCCCCCTACCTCCTGCCTTTCTTTCTTACCCTTCTCTCTTCGGTCCTATTTCTCCCTCCCTCCCTCCTTTCTTCACTTCTGTTCCTTTCTCCCTCTTTCTCCTTCTCTCCCTCCCTCCCATCCTTGTAGGCTATAATTTAAGGACAATAACTTTATCTGCTCCCAATCTAACTCCCAAATAATTGACACAAATTCACTAACAAGCTTTAAGTGCTGTGGCTGGGTAGATACTTATCTATTCTAACGTCTAAGCTACCTATTTCCCAGGCAAAGGGCCCTGTGTTCCATGCAGTTTGAGTCTCACCCTGGCTTGCTCTGCTCCCCATGTGCCATGTTGAATCCCTTGGCGACCTGCTCATCAAAACTTCTGGACCTTGTGCCTCGTGGCTACCTCTTCTCTTCCTTTTTCTCCTACTTGAGATCCTCTCCCTGGGATTGGAAGTCATACCTTTTCTGCCCAGCCATAGGCTGATAAGCTCCTTATTAACCAATCAGAGATACCTCGGGAGCATTCTTTATGCAGCATTGACACTGGTGATGGTTCAATAATCCTGACTCTGCTAGCATCTGGATTGTAACCAGAGCTCTGGGCACAGAAATAATCATCTGAGAACACAGTGCACAAAACCATCCCCCAATACTTCCTTGGGAGCATACTGTAGATGATGCTGTGCTCTTCTGGTCCCACACATTAGAAGAACCTGCACGGTTGCCGTTATCCTGTGTTAGTGGTGTTAAGATTCAAAGCTGGACTCCGGTGTTGTCAGCTTGACTGATGCATTATAAAATTCCTCATCAACCTCTCACCTAATTAATGGTGTCAGCAGTGCCAGCATCTTCCCCTACATCCATTATTTCATTAGTGCCCCAGGTAATGGTTAGTTTCTTTTTAAGAAATCTACATTCGCTCTGCATTTCTAAGCTGTAATTCTTCATCAGAAAGCTTTCCTCTTCAGCTGTTTAGGTAGCTGAAATATGCACCTCAAGCCAGAAAAAGCTTGGTAAATGCTCATTCCTTCTTTATACTTAAACATTTTTAGAAAAATGGCGGTGCTGTGGCCACTTCTAAAGTTGACCAAAGAGGTCATTTTATTTCCCTGGTAATATGGTATCAATTTATTTTTTTAGAAAAATATACTTTTTATGTGTCTGAATCCATTATAGACATTTTGCCATCCTATATGTGTTTTTTTATGAAGGTATAATTTAATATAATAAGGCCATAGTGATTGTCAGCCTTTTGTGGAGGGCTCCCACATTTGCATAAACCTCTACAATCGCCTCCCAATGTGACATTGAACATAATCTGCCTGCGAAGAGTCTCCCTTGGCTCACCATTCTTTCTGCTTCCCCAGACCCTTCCGTCTAGGCTGCCATGCCCTGATACTCTGTGCCACAGATGAATGAAGAAGAGGCCAAAAGCCCATGAGAATGGCATCAGAATATTTTGACTGGAGTGTGGCCAGCTGTATCCAACTAAAGTTGAGTCTCTAGGAGTCTTCCATGCTGTTGCTTTGTGAAACAGGCATCTCTTTTTTAGAGACAGGGTCTCACTTTGTAGATCAGGATGGCCTCAGATGCACATAAATCCATAGGCCTCTGCTTCCTGAGTTAGAATTAAATGGGATGTACCACTATATCCGGTTTTGTTTCTTTGGGGGGGGGGGCATTGTTTAATTCATTATTATTGAATGGATGTGTATGGGGCATATGCATGAGTTTGTGAACTCTGTTCTCACCTTTCACCTTTATGTAGGTTAGGGCAATTGAACCAGGGTTGTCAGGTTTTCTTAGCCAACACTCTTACCCACTAAGCCAGCTCCATAGTCCCTCTGTGCCTCATTCTTAGAATTGCTGAAAAGGAAATATTACATTCTGGGAATACAAGGTGACCACTAGCCTTCATTTTCCTACTGAAGAAGGTTGGGTCATTTTCAATTTGGAACTATTATGAAAAGTCCCCTAAAAATCTTTTGGGGACACAGGTTTTGACTTTGCTCAAGAAAAGTTCTAGGGTTTGAATAACTGGGATATTAAGAAGTGTCTATTTAATGTTTTAGGAAACCATCAATCAAGTCTTCTAAATCAGTTTTTTTTAAGACAACCATGGTGATACATGCCTCAGGAGTCAAGGGCAAGAAAGTCAATGGAGTTTATATGCTAGCCAACCTAGCATAATGGGTAGTCTCCAGGCCAGTGTCACACTCTGTCTCAAGTAAAACAAGGTGGATGGTGCTGAGCAAGGACACCTGAAGTTGACCCTTCTGTCCTCCATATGTAGATACACACCCAGGGACACTCACATCCGTGAGTGAGAATATGTAAAAGTCTCATTGGCACTAACTTTGGGCTTCAACAGACAGTATGGACTACTAAGAAACCTGTGACTTTAATCATTTTTGATCTCATTTTACAGATTACAACAATGGGATGGATAGACAAGTAATTGTCCAAGAAAACTTAGAATTCAACCCAAAGGTCCTTAGAGTTTCCCATAAATCTCTTTTCACTATTGGGGTAACTATGGCAACACTGTTGATGTACAGCGATGTCATCATCTAGTACAATGAGACACAACTCCTTTGGGGGTCACTTGTCAGATATCTGCATATCAGATATTTACATTACAATTTGTAACAGTAGCAAAATTACAGTTATAAAATAACAATAAAATAGTTTTATGGTTGGGGGTCATTAAAGGGTTGCAGTGTTAGGAATGTTGAGAACCACTGCTCTAGTAGATACTCAGGATTTTGCTTGGATAAAATATGTCTCCTAAAACAATTCCATTTGTAATAGATAGGATGTTGGCAATCTGATATATCTATGTGTGACTCCAGAGACTTGGACCTAACTAGGCTGATGAGAGAATAAAGAAATGGCAGACAAACAGAAAAACAGGAAAGATGGGGTCTGCTAGACTGGGATCTCTGCTGGAGAAACTGCAGCACCCCAGAAACTCACCCTGTTTATGGTATTGAGTTGAACAGGAAGGTAGATTATTACACACAGGTAGACAAGGAGGCGGGGTTTATGTAATGCAGCTGAGCAAGGAGGCAGGAATAGCTAATGTCTACAGGGAGCAGTCTCCAGGCTATTAATAAGTGGGAAGAGAAAGCTACTATGGACATTTTCTGTATGTAGTATTAAAATTCACACACTAACCAGGAGGGAAGGTTTTGCCATGTCCCTCTGAACCTCACTCCTGCAGGGAAGACCTTTCCATTCTTCCATGAGTTTGAGGCACCAGGATTCTTGACAGGGCTGTGCCCAGTTCAACAACACACATTCAGCTAGGATTTCATTCACTCCAGGCCTCCTCCTATCTCTAGAATAATCTTCATGTACATACACAGGCATAGATCATGCTCCCTTAACCACACACACACAACACACACACAATTCCTGCTACATACACAGGCATAGATCATACTCCCTCCACCACACACACACACACACACACACACACATACAATTCCTGCTACATACACAAGCATATACCATGCTCCCTCCACCACACACAAACACACAATTCCTGCTATATACACAGGCATAGACCATGCTCCCTGCACCACACACACACACACACACACACACACACACACACACACACACATACAATTCCTGCTACATACACAGGCATAGACCATGCTCCCTCCACCACACACACACAATCCCTGCCACACACACTCTCATATATGAGAACTGTAGTTATGTAATAAACAAAAAATGTATTCGAGATGGCATGAAATTGGATTTCCTCATCCATAAATTGTGTTATGTTTATGTCTAAGCTATAGTTCAAGAAACGGAACTGCTCTGTTGATATTTTTATAAATGGTGTCTAATGTGTTTCTATTAAGAGGAGATCCATTTGCTCTGCCAGAATGTGTTATCATAATAGCCACACCATTTACTCTACTGCTTGAAAATTGTGTGGGTTATTCTGTTTGGAATTTTACTCGCCCACTCCAGGGCCTGCCAGATTCGATCATAAATGATCGTGGACGTCTGTGAGTTATTTTATAAGAAGCATCCATCTATTTTTACAACTCCAGAAACTCTGTCACTCTTATTCACATCCATGGGAATAAAGCAATAATTTGATTCTCTGTAAACGTGAGCTGGAATTTATACCATTCCCTCCACTGAAGACTTCAGTGACAGAGGGAAGATTTATACCCGTGTTTCTGAGCCAGGAGACTAGAAGGTGGTGTCCTGGTGTGTTTCTTATTATTTTTCACTATCCCTAGAAAAATAGGAAATGCTACTAGGAGTGTCATTGATCTGTTTTGGATAAAACTGTTTTATTTCCTGTTGGCGTAACCGTGTTGAATGGCACACCATGAGGAGCAGTTCAGAGCTGTCTGTGGCCCTCCATCATCTGGAGCATTTGTACCTGTGAGGATGCTCTGGTGGGCCCACACCCCAGGGAACTTCTAATCTAACTGTTTAAAATGCTCAGAGCTTCCTTGGCAAAGCAGATGAACACCCGAGAGAGCCCCTGGGTATTTGGTACTCCTCAGAGAAGCCAATCAGATCCATCTACAGAGTTCTGTTCTTTGGTTCACAGAGAAGCACATGTCTGAGAAACATATTTCCTCTTCTTTTCCCTTCCTGAGATACTAGGAGGGAAGGGGCCTGTTGTGAGTGTGAAGTGTCCCCTCAACAGGCTCATAGTTTTGAACATTTAGTCACCAGCTGGTGATACTATATGGAAGGTTGTGGAATCTCTAGGACACGGGGCCTAGGGTACTAGGGGTGAGGCTTGGAGGTGATAGGCTTCTCTGATGCCCACCTAAGGTTTTTTCCTACTCCATTAAAAAGTAGAAGCTGTCGGGTGGTGGTGATGCACGCTTTTAATCCCAGCACTTGGGAGGCAGAGGCAGGCAGATTTCTGAGTTCGAGCCCAGCCTGGTCTACAAAGTGAGTACCAGGACAGCCAGGGCTATACAGAGAAACCCTGTCTCAAAAAAAAAAAAAAAAAACAAGCAAACAAACAAACAAAAAAGTGGAAGCCATGAGCCATTCCTCCTATATGGTTATGTATTAGGTATTTCGACACAGTGAGAAGTACTGCCTACAGTGCCATGTCAGCTAAGACCCCAGGGGAGACCAAGGCTCCAGGGGAGACCAAGGCTATTTGTGCTTAGAACTGAGGTTTCTCCCAGTATTTTATTACTCAGTTAAGTTCCAACTATGCTTTTTACTTTTTAAATTGTGAGACAGAGTCTATATGAGTAGCCTAGGCTGGCCTTGAACTTCCTGTATTTCCTAGCCTAGACTTGAACTCACTCTATAGCTCAGGCTGGCCTTGAACTCATTGAGTAGCCCAGGATGCTCTAAGCTTCTTTAGTAGCTGGGATGGAAGCCTTGAACCACTAGACCTAGTTCATTCCTCTTCTTGAATCCAAGCCCTCCCTCCTTAAATTGTGGTCACAGTGACATCTCATGGGTTCATGGTCTGACAAAGGTGACATGAGAGTAATTATAACAGAGAGTGAATGTTTCTTCTGCAAATCAAAACGAGACTCTGCCCAATCCTCTTCCTGGATCCTGGTGGTGACCTCATAATCCTTTGTATTCCTATCTTGCAGCAATGTCCTCCCTTGTCTGCTTCTATGGTCACATGTCAATCCCTTTGTGTCTTCTCTTCTGTGGTATTTTGAATGAGAAATGTCCCCATAGGCTCATGTGTTTGAACACTTGGTCCCCAGCAGGTGGCGCTGTTTGGAAAGGTTATAGAGCCTTTAGGAGGTACAGCCTTTCTGGAGGAAGTACATCACTAGGGATGAGCTATGAGCAATATTGATAGCCCCCACACCCCATAGCCAGACTTTGTGTGTTCTTTTTCTTCTACCTTTCTCCACCCCTTTCAACCCCTTAACACTAGATAGGAAAAACAAAAAAGATAGAGGGAAAAGGAGTTCTGTTATTGTCAGACTACTTCCTGCTGAATAGGGGTGTCAAGTTCCTTGGGACAAGTTTGAACTTCACAATCAGGCTACCTAATTTCATCTTCTTTGCGTATGTCTACTTAACCAACTACAACCAACAGCAACCAACCAGCAAAAACTCCCCAACCTCTCAGCCTAGCATGTATATACCCTCTGGAAATTCCCCAGGATTCCAAACATCACACAACTGCAGAAACTATCTGCCCCTGGCAAAACCATGTCTCTACCAGAGCATGAGGTAAATCATAGTCATCAGCTGTGAAGCACCCCCATAGCCCCACAATGGAATTAGAACAAACAAACATAGTCCTATAGCATTTGTGTACTTTTTAAAAGAAACCAAAAATTCTCACTACACACCCCACTTCCTGTCCCATCTATCTCTCTGCATCCTGTGTGTGGATGAGAATATCACCAGCCAGCTTCCTGCTGCTGCTGTCATGCTGGGTCTTGTCCACCATAGTGGAATCTATCCCTATGAACCAAATAGTTAAAACAAACCCTTGCTTTTTGAAGTTGATTTTGGTTGTGGCATTTTCTCACAGTAACAGAAAAGAAACAAACACATCTTCTCTTCAGGATGCCAGTCATACCGGATGAGGCCAACTGTAACAGTAACTTTCATTCACCTGAATTAATTGTCATCGTCTAGGATGTCTGCTAACCAAGTCCTGGAAGCTTCTAACCTCTACAATCTAATCTAGGCCTAGAATGTTTTCAGTCTCTGAGGCTTACTCTGAGTATACTCGTCCTTTCTAGTCTTTTTTTTTCCTGAACTTTGGCTGGCTGATTCAACTCAGCTCATCTGGCTGAAACTCCTCTCCAAGCTGACTGATTCAATCTGGATTCTCTCGGTTTCTGTTTGAATTGCTTTGCTTGGCCTTATACTAACTCTGGCAATCTGTTCCAATCCTCTGGTTCCTTCTCATTCTCGGGCTCATTGTTGTCACCTGTGTCTAGTTTGTTCTCTCTCTGCCACCTGTCTCTGTACAATTGTCCCAGTAAAAATAGCGTCTTTCCTCTTCCTCTCAACTGTCCTCTTTTATGTTGCCTCTCTTTCTTCTCTCTTCTCCTGTCAAATCTTTCTCTGCCACTCAAATAGACACCAATTTTTTTAAAGATTTATTTTATTTATTATATGTAAGTACACTGTAGCTGTCTTCAGACACTCCAGAAGAGGGCACCAGATCTCGTTATGGATGGTTGTGAGCCACCATGTGGATGCTGGGATTTGAACTTATCACCTTTGGAAGAGCAGTCGGGTGCTCCTACCTGCTGAGCCATCTCACCGACACCAATTTTTAAAATGAGCACTTCCTTCTCCAAGCTAACTTTACCTTCATTGTTTGGGATCAAAAGTGTGTACTAAAGCCATGTCTGTATTCCAGTCAGAATGGCCATATTGCTTGATTAAAATCCCTCTATGGCCAACATAAATGATGCCCTGTTAACTTGATTACAACTGAAAGACTAGCCCCAAATAAAGTTCAGTTCCCAGCATCCACTTTGGGACCTCAAAACCACCTGTAACTCCAGCTACAGGGACCTAGCGCCCTCTTATGGCCATCATGGGAACTGCAACATTTGTGTACAATACATGAACTCACACACACATTATAAATAACAAACTCAATCTTAAAGTAAAAAGAATAAAATGATGGGGATATGTGTTTGGGTAGAGGCTGGGGATATAAGTAGTCAGGAATGACCTCACTAGGTTGTGATATTGATGAACAAATTGAAAGGAAGAAGAAGCTATCTCGTATTGGGCAAACTGCAGTCCCTGTACATTCCTGCAGGGTGGGGCAGGAACAGACTTGGCTGTGCAGCCTCAAACAGGTTTTTTCATGCCAGTGTAGCTCAGCCAGACTCTTTCACACTTGGTTAGCAAATCAATACACTCTTGACTTCCCCTGGGGGCCCCTGTCTCTAGAATTCTTTCTTTTCTTAAGCTGGTCATCTTTTCAGGAAGGAATTTTATGACCATCCCTTTAAGAAAGCAGTCTCCCCTCCCCAGCTATACATCCACAAAAAGCAATGGCGCTATTTCATGTTGTACTTTCAAAAAATATTGCTGGTCTTTTCAGGCTTCAATTTTTTTTTTTAGCTATTTTTATCCTCACACTGCTGAGGAAAGAGTTTGGCTTCAGGTCTGAGGATCCTGTTGCTGGATTAGCGGAGTCTGGGCCCTACCCAGCATGCACTTCAAAAACAACTTGACCCTGCTTTGCTGGCCAGTGGTAACCTTGGAAGGCTATAAAAGTTGTGTCTTTGATGTTTTCTCTTTGAAAATAAAAAAGCACTGTTATGTGTGGCAACTGGAGTATTTCAAATTAAGAGTAGAATTGTCGTATTTGTGCATGTGCATTAACGCATGACTGTGTGTGCTAAGTGCAGGCATGTGCATACCATAGCATCTGTGTGGAGGTCAAAGACAACCTCTGGTCTCTGTCTTCACCTCCCAGCATTTTTGAAATAGGATTTTTTTATTGTCCACTGATGATCACACAAGGCTATCCAGCCCCTCAGCTTCCAGAGATTCTCTTGTCTGCCTTTCCTCTCACCGGGCAGTAATGGTACTGTGTTTTTAGAGATGCAGTATAGCATCATATAGGTCCTAGGGATTTGAATGCAGCTCCTCATGTCCCAGAGGTTTCTTGCATGAATTATACTCTCCCATTTCCCCCTCTCTTCTCCCCCACCTCATTTAAATCCATAGTGCAAGGGAAATTGTAATCAAATGAGACCATTTGCAGGTCCATGGTTAAAAATGGTAGCATTCTGTTGGAGGATACCAAGTTCCTGACTTATACACAATGAGGTACCCTGTGTCCCCTGTCAGCTAGCCAGAGCTCAGACCTCCACAGTAACAAGACATTTGCCATTTTCTCTTCAGTCGCAGACAGCCCGTGTTATAGGAAAGAATCTGAGTCATTGGGACATCTGCTGAAACTTTCAGGACTTTGTGTTTTGGATAAAAGAAACGAACCAGGGAAGCATGAGTAATGAATTGGAGACAGAAAGATGCAGAAGAAAAGGAGTGGGCTAGAGAGCTGGGGAAGGGGATGGGGAAGGGGATGGGGAAAGCGATATGGAAGGGGATGTAGCCCCAGACAGAGGTAACCCTTTGTTGGTTATTTACACAGCATCTATCTTTTACAGTGTCTAGCAGTTACTGGCTCTTTTTTATGTACATGTTCTAGATTCAGGCTCCACATTCTTCACTCCAGCCTTGAGTTTAACCTAAAAGAGATGCTAGCTTGGTGACAACATTGTTTATCCTTCTTTAGCTCTTTTAATCAATACATTTGACTCTCGGGCACAATAGGAGATTGGTCCTGAGATGCTTCATCCCTTGGATTTTATCTTTATATTAGTGCTAGAGAGTCTGGCATAGTGGTTGTGATATTAATTTTAAAAGTCAACTTGGTACAACGTGAAATCACCTGGGAAGATGATGTCAGTTGAGAAAGTGTCCAGCTCGGGCTGGTCTATGGGAGTTTGTATAAGGGGTAGTCTATTGTTAATTGATGCCCAGTCTACTATGGGCGGTGCTATTCCCTGGGACGCCAACCCTGTGTTGTATTAGAGAGGAAGCTAGTTAAGATCAAGCAAGGAAGAATACATGTTTTTCTCTGCTCTTAATTGTGGGAAGGATGTGCCTGGATCCTTGAGTCCCGACCTTAACTTCCCTGCAATGCTGGGCTGTAACTTGGAAGTGTGAGACAAAGAGATCTCTGTCTCCCTCAGGTTGCTTTTTATAAGGCTTTTTTTTTTTTTAAATCACAGCAACAGAAAAAAATCTGGGCAGGGCATAGTGCAGTGTAAAAGGATTTCTGGGAGTTTAAGACTAGCATAGTATTTTCATAGTATTTTCATAGTATTTTCTTAGCACGTATTTGCATGTAACTTTTGACAATCCTCTCATATATATTTAGCCATTTCTAGATTTTTAAGCACATGTAATAGAATCTAAATTTTATGCAAATAGTTATTGTGGTATACTATTTAAGAAAAGGGGCTTATATATTTGTTTATTGCTTCAGTTCATGCTAGGTTGGATCTGTGGTTACAAAAATGGGGCTGATTGGGTCTACTACAAGGTTGAAAGCAGAGTACTGAGTTTATAAGAACTATGATGGACAGAATTTTACATTATACTATTAGTATGAGACTCTGGGGACAAGCAAATGGAAAGTTATGGCTTAAAGTGACATGTTTAAATGTCAGCTTGACAAGGAGTGCATTGTGCTGGTTAGTTTTAACTGACAACTTGACGCACCATAGAATCACCCAGGAAAGAGTCTTAATGAAGAATTTTCTAGATCCGGTTGGTCTGTGGGCATGACTGCAGGGGATCTGTCTTGATTTTAATTGATAAAGGAAGATAGAGCCCACAGTGGGAGGCACCATTCTCTAGTGAAAAAGTCCTGAAACCTAGCTACCAGAGAGCAAGCAAGCAAGCAATGATGTATTTATTCTCTTTCCTCCTGAATGTCAATGTGATATGACTAACTGCTTGAGTCTGTGTCTTGACTTCTCTTTGGTGATGGACAGAAACCCCAATTTATAAGCCAAATAAAAACTTTCTATCCTAAGTTGTTACTTATTAGGGCATTTTACCACAGGAATAGAAGTGAAACTAGATCAGGATATAAAGGTGAGGAGGTCCAGCCAGCTTCTGTCATACAGGTTTGTAGTGACAGCTACCCACAAGGCTGAGCCAAAAGGATCAGAAATTCAATGCCAGCCTGGGAAACGTAGTAAGGCGCTGTCTCAAAATAAAAAGTACAAATGGGGGGCTGGAGAGATGGCTCAGTGGTTAAGAGCACTGACTGCTCTTCCAGAGGTCCTGAGTTCAATTCCCAGCAACCATATGGTGGCTCACAGCCATCTGTAATGGGATCTGATGTTGTCAGAAGACAGCAACAGTGTACTCATTTACATAAATTAAATAAATAAATCTCTTTTTGAAAGTAAAAATGGGACAAGGACATAGCTCAGTGCTTCCTTAGTATGCTAAGGACCTGTGCTCAATCCCTAGACCATAAACTCACAGAGAGAAAGAGAGACAGAGACAGAGACAGAGACAGACATACAGACAGACAGAAAGACAGACAGAAAGACAGAGACAGAAACAGATAGAGACAGAGAAACAGAGACAAAACAAAAACCCTTAGAGGTGACAAAATGCTATTGTCAAGGAAGAGAAAGAAGAAATTGACAATTATAATGAGGCATAAGGGGACACTAACTGAAAAGCATGTGGCATGGTCTATTATTTCAGCAGTGTATTGCAGAGTGCATAGGAGCCAGACAATGTCCCAATTCTACCTTTAAAACACTCAGGACATATGACATTCCCTGGGAAGAAAGATTCATGAAGACAAAGGAAAAGGAAACTTATAGCTCAAGCACAGAGAGTTAACATAAATCCACAGTGGAGCCGGCTCACAGTTAATGGTTTGCAGTGAATTCATTCATGCTACTTTGGACATTCGTCCCCCTAGCCTGGGTCTGTCCTGTGTGTAACCAGTGTGCTCAGATGGCCAGCTCACAGTAGGAAAAGGTCTAGGTAGCTCTCAGCAGCAATATATTTTAGTGAAATCGTCCTGACCTGCTCATCTTTCTCCATAAGCATGTCTGATTTTATTGACCTTTTGGGGTAGCTAAGCTTATTGCTGGGACTGACTGCTCATTCCTGCCTCCACATGTGGTCTTCATATTCATGTCTTACTGCAGTCTTTTATCTCCTAGTTGGCCTGCCACCCTCCTGCTCCCCTGGCTTCTGTGTTGAGGAATACTTCTTGGTATGTCCTTGGTTTTATGTGGTTGATGCTATCATCCATAGCCTCGTGATCCTTAACTTTTCTTCATCCATTCACACACACTCATTTATACATACATACATACATACATACACATACATACAAACTCATTATATATACATACATGCATAGATACATACATACATACAAACACATACTCATTTACACATACATATATACATACACATACACACAAGCACACACTCATTTATACATACATGCATATATACATACACATACATACTCATTAATATATATATATGCACACAAATATACTCATACATTCATATATATACACACTCATTTGTATATACATGCATACATGCATACTTACATATATATACACACTCATTTACACACACACACACATATATATACATATATATGTATATACACACACTCATTCATACATACATGCATGCATACATACATACATACATACATACATACATACATACATACATAGGGGATCTCAGCCCATGTTCTCTCAGTGAAAAAATGGCAGGGTCTGGGACTGAGGCTGTGGTTCTCAAACTCCTGTGTATCCAGATGCCACTGGGAGCCTTGAGGAGTTGAGAACAGTGGCTCCCATCTTCTTGTGTACCCAGACACCAGACAGTGCTTGGGCTCACGATGAGCCCTGGATGGAGGAGTTGTCCAGTGTAGTTCTGAGTGAGTGGGGGGAATCCAGCTTAGCTCCGAGTGAGTGCCAGGAGTATGGAGGGCCTTCAGTGGGAGACCTAGGCACAGCTAGGTCTTTATATGAAGAAGTGCCCCCCCATGGCAGTCATTGATGAAGGAGTCAGTCCTTGCATCTCCAAATGTTTTATTCATGGTGGATGAGGATGTGTACACCTTACTCAGGGTGGACCAGAGAGTAAACACCTTTTGCATGAAAGGATCCACAGGAAGGGAAGCTCATTGACTAAACACTTGGGGCCTATCTAGAGACCTCATTAGCCTGGAGAACTCCAGGTTGTAGGCTATGTGACGGGTTGTCATGGTCCTCTTAGTAGGGTGTCGTGGTCACATGTTCCAGGATAGGAACCTGGTCAATTATGAGATTTACCAAGGTTCTGAACTTGATACAACCTTACCAGTTCTGTCTGGTGGCATGGTCCACTGCCCCACATACACACACACACACACACATAGAAAGACAAGAAAGGCAAGAAAGAGAGAAAGAAAGGGAGAAAGAAAAAAAGAAAGAAAGAAAGAAAGAAAGAAAGAAAGAAAGGAAGGAATATGCTATTTTGAGTCACCTTGCTCACTGTTTTGATTATATTAAAGGACAAGTTATACAAATGTATTTCAAAGATTCAACTGGCTGTGATGGCTAGTACTGTTAACTTGACAGGATTGACAATCACCTAGGAAATGAGCCTCTTGGCATGTTTGTGATTAGGCTAACTGAGGTGGGATGGCTTCTACTGTGGGTGGCACCATCCATGGACCGGGATGCTAGACTCAACAGGGAGGAAGTGAGCTGAAGGCCAGAGCTCCTCTGCACCTGCATCCTGGTTGCAGATGCAACGTGATCAGCTGCCTCTCAACCCTGCTGCTATGCCTTCCCACCACGACAGCCTGGTCCCTCAGACTGTGACTCACAAGAAACCTTTCTCCCTTGAGTTGCTTTTGGCAGGTTTTGTGTCACAGCAGCAACTGATGCAATTCAAGAAATGGATCTTAACTCATTCTGGAAGACAAAAAAAAAAAAAGGTGGAGTGCTTTCATGGGCAGAATGGAGGAGAGCGGCTTTATCTGGAGAAAGGAACTGAGTAAAACACCATGAATTAAAAACAGATTGGTTATTTAAAGTTGCTATCCTCTTAAAAGTTAAAATAGAGACTGAGGAGATGCTCAGCAGTTACAAGCATGTCCTGCTCTTAGAGAGGACATGAACTCAGTTCCCAACACCCACATCAGGCAGCTCACAAGCACCGATAACTCTAGCCCTGGGCAGGGATGGAGGTGGGAGGAGTCTTACATCCTCTTCATCCTCTTTTGGTCTCTCTTGGCACCACACGCATAGTCACAAACCCACACCGAGGCATAAAAGCAAAGTTCAAGGTAGCAGCAGAAATGATTTTCTTATTGTGTTGTCTAGAACTGGTCTGTGTGGAATTTGGCTATTTTCATTATCTCATTCACTATCTCATTTCCCAGAAGGTCAGGCATGCAATTTATTTTTTGTTCAGTGGCATGGAATTTCACCTAGAATGACTCGGGGTCCCTTTGGCTCATTGGAATGGATGCGGGGACTCAGTGTGACCTTTGTCCTCCTGCTGGTTTTCTGCAAGAAGTCATAAGAGTGTCATTAAGGTGAAGATTAATACATCCAGGTTCCATGTGTACAGAAATGGAATGGATGATTGGTCTGATAGTAGCATTCATATGGGTTGAAGACAGCTAACATAACTCCTTCTGGACATCCAAGATGGTGCCATGGTGGGACGTTTACTAAGGACATGTCATATGGCCTTAGAAGATAAGAGGTCCATTGTAGATTCGTTGAACTCTAAAAGGAATATGGACAAATGGAAGGAATAGCTAAAGCCTGGGAAAATACCTTATAATATAAAACTATAGTCCTGGGAGCTTAAAGCCACAACTAACTCATTTCTAACTCAGGACAGAGATGAGAAACTGCATTTATAGATTTCCAGTCATACAGGGGAGAGTACTCCCATCTATTCATCAGAAACTGGGTAGCACTCACTGGGAAGAAAATAGGTTCTACTTGTTTGAGTTTCACTAAAGAATAAACTACTACTGTGAAAGAGCCAAGTGTGATGGTGTCTGGGGAGGCTGAGGCAGGGGGGATTGGCCAAGTTTAAGTCTAGCCTGGTTTCCTCTACTTTTAAGCTGATCACTTGCTGTCTGATTGTTTTAACCCAGCCATGCAGTCATTTGAACTTCGTGATGGATAATCATGGTTGTCAACTAAGAGAGATTGAAAGGCATGGAGAAGATGCATTCATACACCTCTGGGTATATCTGGGAGGGATTTTTCAAAAGACAATTAGATGAGGGCTCTGAACCAATTACTGATTTAATACATCGATGAATTCAAAATTGAAATGTTACTGGAAGGGATGGTACTTCCTGCCTGGTAGTCTGTATGGGCTAGAGAATGATGGATGGTAGCAATGCCTTCAGCTTCACATAATAAGTTTGTTAAATGCATAGCAAGCCAAGATAAAGGAATAAATATCAAGACATAGATAGATGGATATATATATATATATATATATATATATATATATATATACACAGAGAGAGAGAGAGACAGACAGACAGACAGACAGACAGTCAGTCACAGACAGAGGGCAAAACATCATTAATTTGAGCATTTACAACATCCCAGAGAAGCCAACTTGGAAAGCCCAGCTGAGACAGTCAGCTGAAGTGTGTGTGTGTGTGTGTGTGTGTGTGTGTGTGAGAGAGAGAGAGAGAGAGAGAGAGAGAGAGAGAGAGAGAGAGAGAGAGAGAGAGCCTGCCTTATTCTCAAGTGAGGCTTCCAAGTAAAGGAGCAAAACAGAGGTTAACACCATCGAATCAGGTGTTCACAGCATCCTACAGAAAGGAACTGTAGAAGCCAAAGCAGTCAGCTGGATTCCAGATTGAGTGCTCTCTCTCCATGGCTGAGTTTCCCATGGCTGAACTTCCAGCTTCTCTCTCCCGCTGCAGTGGGATAAACACTAGTGACCTCAGTTGGAAATGGGTCACCTTTTAGCTGTCCTCAAGGACGTGATGTTTTCCCTCCTGGGCTGTTTGTTCTCTTTCTTCCCTGCCACTGAGTGAAGGAGGCGAGCACTTCCTCAGACAAGGGCCCTTGAAGGATGCTGTGAGACAAACGTGTTTGGGCCTGTAATGAGGGAACAGGTGGGGCCAGGAGGGCTGGGGAGGCAGCTCCTGATTTCAGGGCCAGCTTTTTAGTGAGTTCAAACACCGCATGACAGTGTGCCAGTGTGATGTATATTTCATCTGGTTGGAAGAAACAGGTCTCTTGTGGGGAGAAGGACATTTCTCAGAGAACTGTAGCTCCCCTGGGCCCCTTCCTGGTATGCCTGCATTTAGCCCCTGTCTACTGCCATGCTCCACAGCACCCTGTCTTTTGTGGATAGAGACTGAAAGCTAAGATAACTATTTCCTGCTGTTGCTTTGTCATGATGAGAACAATAAATAACAGGAAAAAAAAACCCTTTATGCTTTCTGGTAGATGCTATACAGTTGGGGGGGCTCTCAATTCATGTTCTGTATTACAGGGTCAGTCAGTTTCTCGGGTATTTTGGCTCAGAATTTAGTGCATTTATTCTGAATGTTTGTCTTGGATTTGCTTCTGAAGTTTGTGGATTTGGGGGGAAAAACTACGCCTGATGGGATCAGGCATCCGTCAACCTTAAACACGACTTGCAGGCACAATGCCTCAGTTAGCTTTGACCGCCAATTTGACACAACCTAAATCTATCTAAGAAGAGAATCGCAATCGAGGAATTTCCTAGATCGGATTGGCCTGTGGCTGTGGCTGTGGCTGTGGCTGTGGCTGTGGCTGTGGCTGTGGCTGTGGCTGTGGCTGTGGCGGGGTTGCCATGGTTGTTACTTGATTTAGGAGGGTCCACTGCAGGAAGCACCATTCCTTACACAGGGCTCCTGAGCTATATAAGGAAGGAAGCTGAGCATGAGCCTGCTGACAGCTGGCAGCAGCAGCAGCCTGCATGGGGATTCTAGGCAGGGGCTCTACCACTGAGCCACGCCCCCAGCCCCTCCCTGGGGAATTCTAGGCAGGGGCTCTACCACTGAGCCACGCCCCCAGCCCCTCACTGGGGGATTCTAGGCAAGTATTCTATCAATGAGGTACATCTTAGACTCTCACTAAAGTTGCCCAGTCTGGCCTTAAAGTTACCCTTTAGTCCAGTTAGCCCTTAAACTTGTGACCCTCCTGCCTCAGTCTCTTGTGTAGCTGAGATTACCAGACTGAACCTTCAGGCACAGCTGACATTGTTATAATCATAGACAAATATGCCTCTGACTTGCCCACTGACAAGTTACTTTTGAGTAGGCCCCACTGTCTCCATGAATGTCTCTGCTGGACCTTTTCCCCACTGCAATGCCTGAAGCACAGCAATACAGAACAGGTGTTTCTGGATGTCACAGACTCCTTCTTGGAGCCTCAAGTAGCCATACACTAAGGAAAACAAACCGCACTTCTTTTATTTTGGGTTTAATACATAAACTCTTGGGAAATGAGAGGAGCTGTAGATTATCAAGTGCTGTGAAATGAAAAAAAAAAATAAATAAATAAATGCAAAAAACCCCAAAAAAATCTGGAGGAAAGGGGGATATTATGATATGAGATAATCTAGAATGCTCTGATACCAGGTGCAATAGGAAAACTGGAAAAGTACATAAATCCAAAGACTGGCGTTTCAGTCTAGAGGAGTCGGACCCACAGCAGTGATGGAATGCTTTGGAGAAATGTGTAGAAAAGCAAAGGGAGAAAGTCTCCCAGTGTGACCCATCAGAACCAAATTCGAATTTATACTGTGTTAGTTTTTATTACTGGGATAAAATGCTATGACCAAAAGTATCTTATAAAGGAAATGGTTTATTTGGGCCTGTACTTTCCAAATGGATAGAATCTATTATAAATGGAAAAGGCTGGACAGTGAAAACCTGAGAACATTCTCACAATCTGAAGCAGGAAGATCGCATTTCACTTGAACAGGAAGCAACAGGAAAGAACAGAAAGTAGGGTGAGGCTACAAACCCTCAAAGCCCGCCTCCAGTGACATACTTCCTCCAACAGAGCTCCGCTTCCTAAAAGTGCCATAGCTTTCTTAAACAGCGCCACCAACTGGCTACTGAGTGTTTGGAACGTGTGAGCCTAACGGAGACGTTTCACATTCAAACCACCACACCAACACACCCATATCCAGCCACATCTTGGTTTTTAATTGTTTACCCCACCTTTCTGTGGAAACAATCAAGCAAAGACCTGTTCTGAGGAGATGTGAACAAATGTCTGCCCACCCTAGACAGGGCACAGGCACGAACAACAGAAACAAGTGTTTCCAACCAAGGGCGCATGTCTGCCCACCCTAGACAGGGCGCAGGCATGAACAACAGAAACAAGTGTTTCCAACCAAGGGCGAGATGGCGAAACAATGAACTAAAATGGAGTTACCTTTCTGAAGTAAGTGCAAATAAAAATAGTCTGTTGGTGCTCTGCGCTGACCTCTTCATAGTCTCTCTGTGTGTCTGCGTGTGTGTGTGTGTGTGCGTGTGTGTGTGTGTGTGTGTGTGTGTGTGTGTGTGTGTGTGTGTGTGTGTGTGTGTGTGTGTGTGTGTGTGTGTGTGTGTGTGTGTGTGTGTGTGTGTGTGTGTGTGTGTGTGTGTGTGTGTGTGTGTGCGTGTGTGTTCGTTTTGCTTTTTCTTTCTTTTTCTATTTTTTCCTTTTTAGTATGAACAGCTGACCTGGCCTTCTGCTTCATGCCCTTCATACATTTATTCAAATTCTTTTTTTTTCCCGTTTTGAATCACAGAGACGAGAGTGTGGTATAGCAAGCCATTGTGTACACGTTCAGATAAAGCATGGTCTGTTTAGCGTACTGGCTAAATGAAAGGTAGTATTGTATTAATAAGTTTAATTTGACATAATTACTCGGTACAATGAGAACCTGAAGTGATCTATTCCTTCCAGAACATTCATTATCCCCAACTGTGACAGACAGTAAGAGCATGCATCTCTGCAACTGTTTCCTTTGGAAAGAAAAGGACATTTGGGCTGTAACATTGATGGAAAACCAGGATAATTTTCCTCTGTGATTCCTTTGTTCCCTTTTCCCTGAGCTTCTTCCTCCCACCCATGTAGATGTCAGCTGGGCTGGGGGAGACCTTCTGCCTAGCAGTGCAGCGTGCTCTTCGTTTGCCAGTCCCTGGGAATGACAAGCACTTCTTTTTCCAGGTCAGGGAATAACAATTTTAATCCCAAACCATCAGGTCCTTAGGTGTGAACAGATCCTCCCCTGGGAGTCCCGGCCTGAAGGTGGATCACTCTGGCCATCCCACTCCCCTGTCCCTAGACTATGGTAGCCCCTGCTTGATGCTGGGAGGCCTGGCTTTGAATCCAAGCCAACCTTGGTTGCTGGTTCCAATTAAAAAGCAATTGCATTCCCAGCAGTTCAAGACTGCAGCCAAAAATACAGCCTGTTCAGGAAAAAAAAAAAAAAAAAAAAAAAAAAAGCCTGGTCTTTTTTGAGAAGCACTTACTCCACAAAAGGGCTAGATGCCGCTCATGACAGCCAGTGACAACACAGTCAAGTGTGGCACAAATTTAGACGTTCAAAGATGAAACCAAAAAGGAGGCAGTTTGCCCTGGATTATCTGGTGACAGCAGTGAGATTTTCTGTTGGTCTTTGTGTTCTCTCTCTCTCCTCTCTCTCTCTCTCCCTCCCTCCCTCTCTCTCTTTCCCACTCTTCCTCTCTTTCCTACCACATTTGTTAGAGGATAAACAAGAGCTGACCTTTTGTCAGGCAGCGAGGAACCAGAGCGATTGCATTAAGGAAATCAAAGGCGAGAAGGTCAGAGGGTCAGCATTAACCACACTGGGGAGCTGTCATCCATGGCTGCCTCAGCCAAGTGGGCATCCATCTCTCCAGGAGCGGTCAGTCTGTACTCCCTGGGAGGGCCAATAAAGCAGGCAGAGCTGGGGGAACACTGCAGACCACGTGTTCAGCCTTCTCCACAAGTGGGATGGTGGTGCCTCTGTCCTAGAAGTCTGTCAGGTATAAAAGCTCATCCACTCGGAAGGAAGTTAAGAACCCCCCAACTAGACATGCGTGCCTGTGGGCCTGCCTGTGAGCTCAGTATGTGGGAGGCGGAAGCAGATGGATTGCTAGTTCCATGTAAGCCTGGGGTATTCAGAAAGACTGTTCCAAAAGGAGAGGGGAAGAGGAGGGGGAGGGAGGAGGGAGGCGGAAGAGGGGGAGGAGGAAGAAGAGGAGGAGGAGGAGAAAAGGGGCAAACAGAGGAGAACCAGACAAAGGAAACAAAGAGGGAGGGTCTGCCAGAGGAGGAGGAAGCAGAGGACTTAGTGGCAGAAGAGACTGCTTCTGATCTGGTTCAGTTTTAGGTCTGTCCAGCTTGTCTCAAATGGTTGATGCTCCAAGTTTTCCTTGAGAGTTTTATTTTCTTTTTTAAAATGTTAGCTATTTTGATTTTGATTTATGTGTATACATGTGTATTCTACCCGGAACCTGTAGAAGCCAGAAGAAAGTATCAGATCCCCCTGGGGCTGTTGTTCCAGGCTGCTGTAAGCTGCCTGATGTGATGTGGTTCCTAGAAACTGATCTTGGGTGCTTGTTTGAGCAGCAAGTGCTTTTAACCACTGAGCCATCTCGCTACTCAAGACTCTTAGCTTTCATCCAAGTAACCTGGGATTTTATGATAAGGCCATTCAACTATATCACCCATCAAGTTAGGATCTCCAAACACAGATCATCTTATAACCCATAATTTGGGAATGTGACTCAGATTAAAGTTGATCAACCCATTTCCTGTAGGAAGGATGTTGGACTTGGGCATGGTTGAAACCCCTGCCTGCAATCTCAGTACAGTGGATGTAAAAGCAGGATTATGACTTAGACTGGGCTCCAGGAGACCTTGTCTAAAATCATCAACAACAAAATAAGAATGAAAAGAAGGTTTTTTTGTTTGTTTGGTTGGTTGGTTGTTTTTGTTGTTGTTGTTGTTCATTTTTCCCCCTGTTTGAGACAGAATCTGACTGTCTTACGGTTTGATTGCTGTGAGCAGACACCATGTCCAAGGCAACTCTTATAAAGGATAACATTTAATTGAGACTGACTTACAGTTTCACAGGCTCAGTCCATTATCATCATGGCGGGAAAGCATGGCAGTGTGCAGGCAGACATGGTGGTGGAGAAGAAGGCGAAAGTTCTACATCTTGATCCAGAGGCAGCCAGAAGGAGACTGTCTTCTGCAGGCAGCCAGGAGGAAGGTCTCTCTTCTACACTGGGCAGAGCTTGAACACTGGGAGCCCTCAAAGCCCGCCTACACAGTGACACACTTCCTCCAGCGAGGCCACACCTCCTAATAGTGCCACTTCCCATGGGCCATGCATATTCAAACCACCACATTGACTATGTATGTAGCCCTTGCTGTCCTGGTACTAGGTATTCCAGGCTAGTCTCAAACTCACATAGATCAGCCTGCTTTTGCCTCATGAGAGTGGTAATCAAAGGTGTGCATCACCATGCCTAGCAAGAAGAAAGAAAAGAATAAATGAGTGAAGGATTTATTTTGGCTCAGTTTCAGAGGTCCAGCTCATAGCGAGGATGGCTCCCAAATGTATGGGCAGAACCTTGTAGTTGTGGAATGTATGCCCGAGTCCCTTCTTTACTTCTTAGCAGAGAGGAAGCAGAGAAGTGAAGATAGATGGAGGAGCCAGGGCAAAATGTAACCAGAGCACATACTCTTAGTAGCCTACTTATATCTCCAACTTACCACTACTTCCCAACAACAGCATCCCATTATAAATCCCTCAAGGAATACATTGGTTACCTCAGAGTCCTCAGGATCTTCCATTGTCTTTGAACATTCCCTCCCGGTCACACCATGAAGCTGTGCGGTCCTGATCTCTTAGGTAGGTCTTAGTCCAATCAAATTGACCATTCTACGTCTTGTGAAGAAGGCGCCCCACTTATTTCCAACCATCAACTTGATACGGCCTAGAGTCATCTGCGATCCGAGGGGAGGCTCAGT
>LR749541.1:1822566-1885588 GCA_902729485.2 Mus minutoides
ATGGATGGATGGATGGATGGATGGATGGATGGGTAGATGGACAGGTGTGGATGGATGGGTAAATGGACAGTGTGGATGGATGGGTAGATGGACAAGTGTGGATGGATGGGTAAATGGACAGGTGTGGATGGATGGGTAGATGGACAGGTGTGGATGGGTGGGTAAATGGACAGGTGTGGATGGATAGACAGATAGGTGTGGATGGATGGGTAGATGGATGGATGGGTAGATAGACAGATGTGTACAGATGAATAGATGGACAGGTGTGGATGGATGGACAGGTGTTGATGGGTGGATGAACGGGTGTGGATGGGTGGATGGATGCAGAGATGAACAGATGTGGACAGATAGATAGGTAGACAGGAGTAGATGGATGGGTAGATGGATGGATTGGTAGATAGATGTGTACAGATGAATAGATGGACAGGTGTTGATGGGTGGATAAATGGATGGATGGATGGATGGATGGATGGATGGATGGATGGATGGGTAGATGGACAGGTGTGGATGGATGGGTAGATGGACAAGTGTGGATGGATGGGTAAATGGACAGGTGTGGATGGATGGGTAGATGGACAGGTGTGGATGGGTGGGTAAATGGACAGGTGTGGATGGGTGGGTAGATGGACAGGTGTGGATGGGTGGGTAAATGGACAGGTGTGGATGGATGGGTAGATGGATAGGTGTGGATGGGTGGGTAAATGGACAGGTGTGGATGGAAGGGTAGATGGACAGGTGTGGATGGGTGGGTAGATGGACAGGTGTGGATGGGTGGGTAGATGGACAGGTGTGGATGGATGGGTAGATGGACAGGTGTGGATAGATGGGTAGATGGGGAAATCCATGAGTAGATAAAGGGATAGCTGGACATTAGATGACAACAAGTATTTCCTTCCTGCCCATTTCTGAAAGTAGAGATCACAGATCCTGGCACAGAAATGAAACCTTAATCATGCAGTCAAAGAATACCTGTTCCCCGCTGTCCTTCCCACTGGCCACACACTGTGCCTCTAGGAAGGGACTCTTGTCTTCATTCTTAAGAAGTTCAAAGGATTTCTCTTCCTTTGATCATTAAAGCTCATGTTCTTTTTCCTTGTCCTTCCTGAATGGATATTGAGGGACCTGTTTATTTTCTCACTCCTTGGATTTGAAGAGCCAGTAGACTGCCACATTGGAGTGTAACTAATTCCTCTGCTCTGAGAACTTTACTCACACTTGATATTTTGAAAGCATGGTCTTTCAGCAAAAGAACATGGTGGACAGAACCAGAGGCTACACATCTTCAGAGTACAACCTACCGGGAACAGAAATCCAGCACAAACTCTTCATGCATAGATGGGGATCTCATGATGTCTAGGCATGGCATGCCACAGAGCAAGCAGGGAACCTATGCTGAAGACCAACACTGGGAGACCATCCACTGTATTATTTAAGCTCTTCTAGGCATTCGTCCCTGGCCTTCATAGCCTGGAAAACAGAAGCATATTTCTCCAAGCTTAGAGAGCATCCATTCATTGTCTGGGCATAGAGGCCTTTAAGGCTTCTTGAGAGAAATGCGAAAGTTTTCAGACATTCTATTGCTTTGGGGAATGTGTAGCCTGGTCTGTGACTCCTCTGTGGGCTTGCTCTCTCATTCACACCCGTGCTTCCGTAGGCCTCTGTTGGCTTTCATTTTGAATGTACCTACCATATGAGGGGCCCTTCCATGTCACATTGGCACCTGATACTTCCTGCATGTGGCATCTCTGGTCTGACTCTGTTGGGTTGTCATTTATTACTCCTGTCATTCTTGTAATAGAATATCTGACAGAATAATCTAGCAGTATGATATGTTCATTTTTGGCTCAAGGTTCCTATTCAAGGTCAAGATCTTTTCAGATCAAAAGTCTTGCGTGCATGCACACATACATTCCTGGTAGAGATAGCGGGGCCATGTGTGCCTTAGGTTTAGTTAGAGATTAGAGGAAAGCTTCAGATGTTGCTCTCCACCTTCCATCTTGTTTGAGGGAGAGATTCTTTTGTTATTCACGACTGTACACATCAGGCTAGCTGGCCCATGATCTTCTGGGGTTAATTAATTTTTTTTTTTTTTGTCAACTTGACCCTAGCTGGAGTCATCTGGAAACCTGAAACCTCAACTGAGAAAATGCCTCCATCAGAGTGACCTTAGGTGGGGGCATTTTCTTATTTAATAGTTTCCCTTAATACAATGGTAGTGTCACCTGTAGGTAGGTGGCTCTGGTGATATAGGAAAGCAAGCTGAGCAAACCGTAGGGAGCAAGCCAGCCAGCAGTTACTCTGTTTCCATTATGCCTCCCAGGTTCGCACCTTGAGTTCCTGCCATAGAGGAATACAGTCTGTGGGCTGAAATAAACCCTTCGCTCCCAAAGTTGCCTTTGGTTATGGCGTTTATTGTAGCGATGGAAACTTAGCTCTGACATGGGAGGTTTTGTTTGGGGGCAGGGTCTGGCTCTTTACCTTACACACATCATCGTGGGAGTGCTGAGATTACAGATGGACTCTTCTGCGCCTGGATTCACAAAGGTTTTAAGGACCCGAGTTCAGGTCACCATGCTTATATAGCCTGTGCTTTACCCATGTGGATCTCCAGATCCAAGTTTTTTGGTCTAAATGTGAGCAGTATAGGATCGGCATCAAGACCCATCCGCCCTTCCAACTCCCTTGATCCGGACCTTGTCTAACCTTTCAGTTTTGAGTCTCGTGGTCCCTGACAAAAGACCTCATGTTGTTCTATGCATACAGCTGTGATGAGCACCAGGCTTTCTGAGGGAAGCCTGTCTCCCTCTGTGGGTTATTAGCTGTGTAGCTCGTAGGAAAGTTACTCCATCTCTCGATGCTGCCTTTTCCTCCTGAGGATACGGAGGTGAACAAAAGCACCTATCTCCCAGGAAGCTCTAAGAGAGCATAAGCTGCTATTATTGCTCTCAGCAGTAGTGCATTTCAGCATGGATGCACTTGGGAAATAAAAGTCTTGTTGTGCACAAATGTGCATACTCAAATACATGCCACCTTCCCCTGGGACTAGATCCTAGGGCCTTGTTTATACATTCTGAGCTATCACTCTACCACTGAGCTAGATTTAGATCTCCAGAGCATCCTCATGTTATAATTCATGGAATGGTACCCAGGGCTTTGCTCATGCGAGGCACTCTACCACTGAGATACATCCTTAGCCACCACAGTCATCACCACTACCACCACCATCATCATCACCACCACCATTATCATCACTGTCATAATCATTATCACTATTGTGCAATGCTGGGGGTGACACGCAAAGCCTTGGATATACTAGGCAAGCACTCTTCTTCTGGACTACATCCTCAATCACCATCAATACCGCCATCATCATCACTTGGTAATGCTGAAAATGGTATCCAGTTCTTTGGTTATACATGCCAAGGAAAGACTCTGCTATTAAGATACATCCCAAACCTCTATTTTTTAAAGTTTTATTTTGACTTGAAATCTCTTTATGTCATCCTGGCTGGCCATGAACCTTATATCCTCTTGTCTCAACCTCCTAAATAGCTAAAATTACAGGAGTACAAGCACCATACCCAGCTACTATCAGGAGCCATCTAGGATAGGCTAAGGTTAGCAGGTGGCCTTCTTGGAAGTGGCCCACCCATTGTTGTATGGTGTGCGATAGGTGAGCTCGATGGCAAGGTCCCAAGGAGACTCCATCTCAGGATTTCTTCTTAGAGCTGATATGCTTTTCCTCTCATTATTAAATTAATATAATACTCCCTGGGCATTAGTCCACCCTATTGATCAGATTTCTCACATATCAACATAAAGATGAACTTTGATGAATTGATGCTGTTTAGATGAATTAATGATTCCACAGAATTTCTGATTTGATTCAAATAATTTTAGGAAGGAAGTTTTTAGCGATGGTCTTAGTTACTTTGCAAGAAAGATGTAATAAAGTTGGAATCAAGAATAGAATGTGCCCACTCCACGTAGTAAGTAAAGGCTGCATAGTAAGAAATACAATGAGCTTTCATAATTACACTAAAAAGAGAAATAGACTTGGGAAAATTTTGTGTCCGAGGAAAAACATTTTGGTCCAAGGATAAAGACACATGTGTGTACTATAATAAGACAAGGCCATGTAAAAACTGTTGCTTAACTTATAATGAGCATATTTGAATGAAACACTGCTTTGAACTTAATACCAACCAACATCCTTCTGAAACTCTCATTTTATGTAACATTTTATCTATGAGGTAATTTTCTAAAGAACTTTTTGTCTAAGAAGGTATAAAAAGGCCAGAGAAAAGAAATAAAGTGGTTGGTTGAATGGTTTGGCTTGGGGAGCTCTTGCCCCATCCATCCATCCATCCATCCATCCATCCATCCATCCATCCATCCATGCATCAATCCATCCATCCATCCATCCATCCATCCAAATAAATGTATAGGTCTGTATGTATGTACATGTGTAGGGTGTATAGGCATATGTGTATGTATGTAAGCATGCATGAATACTTCTAGAGTGTATGAGACAGGTGGTTGGGCCCAACAAAAATGTGAATGTGTTAGTGTGTAAATGAGACTGTGAATGAAAATGTAAATCTGTGTATGAATGAGTATGTATATGTGCATATTTGCCTGTATAACATCTTAATTCTTTTCCTTTCCTTCCTCGATGGTTCACAAAGAGTTAACTAGCCAGACCAGAGAGGTTTCTAGTTGCCTGGAAAGANCAGAGTCCTCAGGATCTTCCATTGTCTTTGAACATTCCCTCCCGGTCACACCATGAAGCTGTGCGGTCCTGATCTCTTAGGTAGGTCTTAGTCCAATCAAATTGACCATTCTACGTCTTGTGAAGAAGGCGCCCCACTTATTTCCAACCATCAACTTGATACGGCCTAGAGTCATCTGCGATCCGAGGGGAGGCTCAGTAAAGGGGATTGTCAAGTGAGGCTGATGTAGAATGCTTTGCTTTGATTTTGGTGCTCTAAGGAAAAGGAGTATGGGGACCTGACAGCTTTTGTCTTTCATTCACACACTGGTTATACTTTTTTCACAATGTCTGGGCCATTTTACCCATTTGTGTGTGTGGTGGTGGTGGTGGGGCACTCAGAACTTTTCGGCAGAAAATGAGCAATTACTAGGAGTATAAAGCTCTGCAAGTGTTACCTTCCTGCTGACCTGCCTCTTCTGTTCTTCTTGCTTGTCATTCCCTTCTGAAATCAGCAAGTACTTTTCCCACTTTGGATAAATACCAGGTTCATCCCAGAGTCTCAATTCACACCAGCTTGCAAATTCAGACCACACTGAAAATCCAAATGACTGGCTTCGAGACAATGGCCTTTGTGTGGCCACTAATGAAAGATTTAATACAGAGCTCTAGAGACAGGGTTTGAATCTCGGATTTCACTGGACTGCAAATACTATATTTTTTTTCCAGTTAATTATAAGAGAAAAGAAATAAAGTGGTTGGTTGAATGGTTTGGCTTGGGGAGCTCTTGCCCCATCCATCCATCCATCCATCCATCCATCCATCCATCCATCCATGCATCAATCCATCCATCCATCCATCCATCCAAATAAATGTATAGGTCTGTATGTATGTACATGTGTAGGGTGTATAGGCATATGTGTATGTATGTAAGCATGCATGAATACTTCTAGAGTGTATGAGATAGGTGGTTGGGCCCAACAAAAATGTGAATGTGTTAGTGTGTAAATGAGACTGTGAATGAAAATGTAAATCTGTGTATGAATGAGTATGTATATGTGCATATTTGCCTGTATAACATCTTAATTCTTTTCCTTTCCTTCCTCGATGGTTCACAAAGAGTTAACTAGCCAGACCAGAGAGGTTTCTAGTTGCCTGGAAAGAGAAGAGTGATAGCAATAAAATTTTTATTTAGTTCCCTGCTGCTAGGCAACAGGTATTAATCTCCCAAGCCAGTGGTTTTTAACCACAGAATAAGCAAGAAAGTTTTTAGGGTTCTTTTTTAGAAGTTATCAGCAAGCATTCAGTATAGTTAGAGAGGTAGAAAGCAAGAGACCTTCAGTATTTAAAGCTACCTTTTAGACCATTAGTCTTTAAGACTAAGTCCAACTCTGTGTCCCACTTCAAACCATTCCGGGCCAGGATGGCTCTCATCAAGCTACAATGCTAAAAATAATGGTGGATCCTGAAAATACATTGTATGTGTTCTATCAATATTTCTTAGATTAGACTTTTGAATATAAAACATTTAAATATTAATGTATTATCCCAAGACTGTAATAATTATAACTCATGTTGCTACTATAATACATTTTGTCAAAAATAACTTTTCAAAACATAAAAAAGAAAGTTGCTGTGCTAGTACATACTTGTAAGCCTAGCTACACAGTCAGACCCAATCCCAGAAACAACAGAAATTGGAAGGTGTGCTGGTTAGTTTTAACTGTCACTTGACACAACCTAGAATCGCCTGAGAAGGAGACTCTATTAAGGAGTATCTAGATCAAATCAGCTTGTAGACATATCTGGGCAGGATTATCTTGATTGTTGATGTCGGAAGACCCAGCTCACTGTGGACGGCATCATGCTCTAGGCAGAGTGGCCTGAACATTGCATGAGAAAAAGAAAGCTAGTGAGGGTAAGCAAGCAAGGATCCATGCATTGATACCCTGCGGTGGATATGATACTTTAAGTCCCTCCCTTGACTTCCCACAGTAATGGACTACAGCCTGGAATTATAAGCTAACTAAACCCTTTCCCTCTGTAAGTGATTCCCCCTCCCCCCAGGTATTTTATCACAGAAACAGAAATGAGACTAAGACGGTAGAGTGACATTGTTGATCTCCTGAAACTTGGGTTAGCATCTCTGTTTCATACATTCCACTCATCGCTACAGCAATGACATTGTTCTACATGAGTGTGGCATCTAGAAGATTCTACTCTGTACCTATGAGACAAAGGAAATGGAGAGGGAAACAGGTAGACCCTTTCACTTATTTCATTTTCTTTAATTTTTGGAGATGAGGATCTTGCTATGTTGTATAGGCTAATCTCAAACTCATGATTAGCCTCTGCCTACCCAGTTACAGGCATGTGTCATCATACCTGCCTTCGACAGAACCTTTCAAAGGTCTGTGGTCCTGTGGGCTGTGCTTTGGCAATTACAGCTGAGAACCACAGCCATGCTAATGTTGCTTGCTTTGCTTTTATAGAACTGGAATCTGAATATTTGCCTCACCTTCAGGGCACCGTGTATTCATTTCTCCAGCTTTTTAAATTGCTAATCACTTTTTGGCAGCTTTGCATTCTCACAAAGTGCAGTGATGGAGAAACAGTTTAACAAGTCTAGGAAAATTCCTGGATAGACATCCTCGGAAACTCTGAATTTGAGCCCTGAGTCCGTTAGCTGGGTTACATTGAGCAAGGTACTTTTTCCTTTCTTGGCTTCCTTGTTCCAATAGATCAATAGTTCACAGTCTTCCTAATGCTGTGACTCTGTCTGTTTGTTTGTTTGTTTGTTGTTGTTGTTGTTGGATACAGAGTTTCTTCATGTAGCCACAGCTGTCTCAGAACTCTCTGTAAACCAGGCTGGCCTTGAACTCACCTGCCTCTGCCTCCCAAGGAAGGAGCTACCACCACCTGGCATTATGACCCTTTCATACAGTTCCTGCTATTTTGGTGACCCCAACCATAAAATTATTTTTGTTGCTACTTGATAACTGTAAATTTGCTACTGTTTTGAACTGTCATGTAAATATCTGATATACAGGATATCTGATATTCAATCCCTGTGAAATGGTCAGCTGAACCCCCAAAGGGCCGTGACCCCATGGGCTGAGAACCACAGGAATAGAAGAAATAAGTGAGCTCAACAGACCCAAGGGCCCAATGGTCTGGGTTCCTTGGAGACTCTAAACCTTTCCTAACTGAGGCTTTTCCCATCTGTCACAGGCTAAAGTGTTTCTTCCAAAAACTTATGCATTGAAGCACTGCTCTCTGCTTTAGAGATGGAGCACATAAAGCAAATGAAGTCACTAAGGCAGGTCCCAATCCAATATGATGAAGGCTACCAACAACAAAACATACACATGCACACCTGCACAGAGCCATAGCCATAAGAGGGCATAAAGGATGCAGTCAGACACAAGCCAATGACAGAGAGGGTCCTCAGAAGATACAAACCAACCCTTGCTACCAGATGTCTCAGCTACTTGGTAGGCAGAGGCAGGAAGATCACAATTTCAAGACTACCCTATGCCATAGAACAAGTTCAAGTCCAGCTTGGGGAACTTAGTGGGACCATATCTCAACACAGAATGTTACAGGGTAGGAGAAGTTTTGGGAGGTAGCTCAGAATGTGAAGCTTTTAGTCGGATCACCAGTTCTATTTTAAAAGCCAGTTGTGCTGGTTAACAGTGGTAATCCCTGGGCTGCAGAAGTATCTCTACACTATGGATCCTTGGGGCTCTCTGGCCATTCAGCTTAGCCCACTCTATGAGCTTCAGGCTAATGAGAAATCCTGTTTCAAAAAAATACAGTGTCTGGTATCTGATTAAAAAAAAAACACTGAAGGTTGGTCTCTGGCCTCCACTTGTACACATACATGTGCACCTGCACACACAATTCTCCTCTTACACACAGTTTTAGAGCAACAGAATTTGGAATGCAGCTCACTAGATGTGGCTGTGTAACTTTTTCTTTGGCTGCTAACCAAGAGGCAGAGAAAGTGAGACATCCTGGGTGTGTCACTTAGTTTTTCCATAGCTTAATCTTCAATAGCACAGAAAGAAAGGGTTGGCATGGAAAAGAGTGAAGGATGGGGAAGGAAAGAAGGAAGGAAAGAGAGAAGGAAAGAATGAATGACCAAACAAATGAAGGAGTGAAGATTGATTGCTGACACATTATTTTCTCAGGTTTCTACTCTGCAGAATTTCAAGAAAATACATTTCTTTTACACTGGCCACCAGCAGCTCCTTGTCACGTGACCCTGGAACAGGCATGCGCTGTCCATGTACTCTGTTGGCCTGAGACTAGGCATCATCTACAATCTGTTGCACTGGGCTCAGACTTATCTCTATGTTGTCGACATGATTTCCTGGGGGAGAATAAATGGCTACCGTGTAATCTTCTAGAAAGAATCCACAGTCTAGGCAGCTTCTGGTGTGCAGTCACTAAATTGTGGCTGCAAAGCTCATTTTCTTTGGCTGCCAGCCGAGGCAGGGACGCAACACCACACCGGGAGATGACAGGTGTGTTGGGCTACTTTTCTTGCCTTGGTAACCAACTGGAAACAAATTAAGGTTTATTGTAGCTCGGTTTTTGAAGGTATAGTTGCAAGCTTAAAGAAATCCTTTCCTCCTCAAGTTGTTTTTGGTCAGGGTGTTTCATTGTAGCAGTAGAGATGCTAAGGCAAGAGATGGATGCTGGTGCTCAGCTCATGTTCTCCCTTTTATTCAGTCCAGGACTCCAGCCTATAGAATGGTGCTACTGACACTTAGGATAAGTTTTTCTTCCTCAGTCAACACAATCTAGAAACTCTTTCACAGAGATGCACAGAAACATGTCTCTTCTGAACCAATTCTATCACAGACCCCTCTTTTTGTTTTCAGCTTTCTCTTACCAAATCACTGATCTTTGCATTTTAAATAAGTGGTTTTTATTATTTTTAATTATATGTATTCCTATGTGTCTATGTGGGAGTATATACATGTGAGTGCAGTGACTGCTGAGGCCAGAAGAGGGCACCAGATACCCCGGAGCTGGAGTAACAGGTAATTGTGACCCTCTTGATGTGGGTGCTGGGAACCAAAGTTGGGTCCTCTGCTAAGTGATGGCTATGGTCCCTCTTTCCATTTTAACACACATAGATTGTATATATAAATGGGATTCTTACTTTTTCTCCACTGTGACAAAATGCCCGACAGAAAAAAAGCAAAGAGATGAAGGGTTTATTCCAGTTTATGGTTTCAGAGAATATTAGTTGATCAGGAAAGGAAAGGGTCAGTGACTTGGTGTCTTAGGGTCTCCATTGCTGGGAAGAGACACCATGACCAAGGCAACTCTTATAAAAACAACATTTAACTGGAGCTGGCTTACAGGTTCAGAGATTCAGTCCATTATCATCAAGGCAGGAAGCATGACAGCATCCAGGCAGGCATGACACTGGAAGAGCTGAAAGTTCTGCATCTTGTTCTAAAGGCAAGCAGGAGACTAGCTTCTAGGCAGTTAGGAGGAAGCTCTCTCAAAGCCCACCACAATAGTGACACACTTCCTCCAACAAGGCCACACCTCCTAATAGTGCCACTCCCTGGACCAAGCATATTCCAACCACCAAACTTGCTTTCATCTCTTTTGCTGTGACAACATACCATGCCAAAAGCCAACTTTGGGGAAGTCAGACTTATTTTCGGGGAAAATCATAGTAGCAAGAACTTGAAATAGCTAGTCTCATCACAGCCATAGTGAAGAACAGAGGAGATGCATGCTCACTTGCTTGCTTGTTTGCTTGCTTGAGCTCAGCTTGACTTCTTTACTTTAATACAGACTAGAACTGCCTGCCCTGCATAAGGACTGGTGCTGCCCACTGTGGGCTGAGTCTTCCCACTTTGATTAACTTAATTTATGCAATCTCTATAGTCATGTCCACAGGACAACCCAATGTAGATAGACCTTCTTTGAGACTCTTTCCCAGGTGATTATAGATTAGGTCAAGTTTATAATTAAAATAACCATCGTAGGCATTCTGTGACATCTTTGGTAGGTTCGGGAACAGAGACAAGAATGAAAATGGCGCCAGGCTATACTCAGCAAAGTACCCACTAGTGATCCACATCCTCGAGCTATATGCCCCATAATTTCCCCAAACAGTGTCACCAGCTGGGGACCAGGTGTTCAAGCGCATGAACCTGCAGGGAACATTTCAGTTCCATAAACTGAACGGATGTGAGTGGGGTATTCTCACACACACATACAGGGCTCTTCCGGTGCCATCTCACTTTATCCATTTATATCCTTCCAAATCTCAGCTCTGCATTTTAATCCCTTTCATGGACCCCTGTGAGTGCCAGCTGATGAGCTGTGATACCCAAGGCCATTCAGAACCAGAATGTTGTTGAGAGCTGTCGGATCAGTACATACTTGTACAGGATGTGAAAATGAGCTAGCCCGTGGAAGAGGACCCAGAGAAGCAGCTGGTAGAATTGGCCCTAACGAATACACAAGTGTGCTTCTAAAAATACAGGGGGCGACTCAGATCTCAAATGGCAGGCCAAAAACTCAAGCAGATTTGAAAACAGCAGAGTACACACACACACACACACACAAAAAAAATTGGATCCTTTAGAACAATGCAGAAATTGTTGAGCTGAGTCAGGTGTGAGCTGAAGTTGCGGCAGCGGTGGGGTGCAGGGGTGGGGCATATATTGTAAAAGCCTACCAAGTATTAAAGATTCTGCAAACCTGATTGACTGATTAGAACTTTTATGATTGTGAAGAGTTAGCATGTTTTAGGCTGAGGAGCATATCTTCTTAGGCTGTCTCTAGAACTCTTAATTAGCCACTCATTACCCACCTTGTGTTTGACCTAACAACTTTGTGACAAGCAAACCCTTTTGGGGATGTACCAATGGACCCCTGGCTGCCACCAACCCACAGGCTAAGAATGTCATCAGACAGCAGCTGAAGCCTGTATTTGAGACTTCCCACTCTGTGTAACCCATCTACCAGTGCAGGTGTTTTGTTTTTTTGTTTTTTTGTTGTTGTTGTTGTTGTTTTGTTTTGTTTTAAAGTACCTTAGTTTGTGATTTCCTTTTTTTCCCATTACTATAAAAGTTTCATGAAACTATTACCACACTTGAGCCATGAGAATCTGTGCTCCTAGACCAGGATCACCCATCCTTGAATCCAGAATGAACTAACTCCTATTCCCTTTGAGGCAAGATTGTTTTTTTCCTTTTTCACATCAGCACAAGGGCATAGTTGGATTCCAGTGCAAGATCTCTGAGGCAGAGACAGGCATGTGAACTCAGCTACATGAACTTCAAACCTCACATTCAGCTAAGAGCACCTACTCAGTACCAGGCCCTGTTCTGGCTCTGGAAACACAATATGGGAGGAGAGTAAGATACAAAGGCAGAGGCTTCAAGATCAGTAGGAAAAAGCCTGTTACTAATGAGAAGTGAAATGCAAGTAATATGCAAATAGAGAAGGCGGTGCCATGCAAATGACCTATTTAAAAGTATCATGATACTGCAGGGGACAGGGATACTTTTGAACTTCTAACCTAATCCAGCACTTTAGTGTACTTCCATTCTCAGGAGTGTCTTCTTCTTAATAAACTGCCTTTGCTTTATCACTATCTATATGTCCTCAGCCAAGTTCTTTGTCCAGGGCACCAAAGGTTTGAAATGTCAGCACACGCTCTCGCTCTCCATACTCAGAACCACACACACATGAAAAAACAGGAGTGAACAAAATAAGCCTAGTCTATAGAACAAATACGAAAGACGCCGACATATAACTTGGATTAGGGAGACAGATGTTGGAAGTGGGGTAGATTGTTTTGAACGGAATGGACAGGACTGAGAAGATTCCGTGCATGTTGTGGTTTGAATGCGAACCATCTCCCACACACTCGTATGTCTGAAGACTTGGTTCCCAGTCCATGGTGCTGTTGGGAAAGATTAGAAGACCTGTAGAAAGTGTACCCTTCCTGAAGGAGGTATGTCACAGGGTGGGAGTGGGGAGGGGTGGATGGAGTGGAGGAAGCGTAGGGGTGGGGTTTGGGGCCTTATAGCTTGGTCCCATTTCCTGCTCTCTCACTTCTGAGCTGCAAGGCCTGCTTCATTCTCCTGTGGCTATACTTTCTCCACCATGAACTACTGTGCCACTCTCTGGAACTGTGAGTCAATAAAATAAAATAAAAACCTTTCTTCCCTAACCAGCAGTTTTGTCAGGGTACTTCAGTGCAGCCAGTGAAAGGTAACTAAGTAAAGAAGGTTCAGCCAGCACAGACGCCGCTTGGCTGACTTGTGGAATAAGAGAGAGGCCCATATGGCTAGAACTTGAAGGTTGTAGAGCAGCTATTTTCTGTTCTTTGTCCAGGGCACCAAAAGCTGGAAATGTCAGGACATGCTCTCCATACTTAGATCCATAGACTAAACAAAACCTAACAAACAAAAAACAACAGCAACAAAAACCCAGGAATCAACAAAGTAAGCCTGTAGAATAAATAAGAAAGAAACTGATACATAACTTGGATTAGAGAGATGTTGGAAGTGGGGTAGACTGTGGATTGCGACCCCCTTGAGGGTAGAATAATCCTCTCACAGGGGCAGCATATCAGATACCCTCCATGTAGAATATTTGCATTACAATGTCTAACAGTAACAAAATTACAGGTATGATGTAGCAATGAAAACAATTTGCCATTGGTGTCACACTAACCTGAAGAGCCTTATCAAAGGGTCACAGCATTAGGAAGGTTGAGAACCCACTGCCTTAGATGGAACAAAACACCAGACAGTGGAGTGGGTCCCCTTTAGGTAATTTTCACAAGTGTGTGGACTAGGAATCCCCCAAACTAGCGGAGGAACGCTGTAACTTGACACCACAAAGCACCAACCCTTCCTGCTCTGACCAGGGTCTTTGACCAGGACTGAACTCTGATTTGCATAGTTAATTTGCATGGGCCTGATTTGCATAGATCAGATTTGCATATCAGAGATTACACAATTGGAAATTGTGTGCAAGCAGCTCAAGCTAACCTCCCAGAACTGTATACTTGCCAATCTGGACTGTCTGTGTGAATTATTACACACAAAGAAATTCACCATGCTGGTTGGAGCATCTCCCAGGGGGATCCCCTGCATCCCATTACCCATTCTAATTGCTGTCTAGTCTATTTCCTTCTTACAGGGTACTTGGTAAACCATTCCACGTCTAATCTAAAAGGTGAATTCATTCCTAATACTACAGTGGCCTGACCATTACAAATGGGAAGACAAAAGGATCTGAAGGTGGGCTCCTAAGTATTTTGCCACTCTTGCAAAATACATGAAGTTAATTTTTGCTTCGTGTTTTCAGATTTCACTTCATAGTCCCTTGATCTGTGGGCGAGCCTCAAGAACATTTTCTTGGCTAATGATTACTATGGGATGGCCCTGCCTCCTGGAGGCAATGCCGCCCCAGGGTCCATTGTCCTGGGGATGTTTAAGAAAATGGGTGAACAAGCCTGTGTTCCTCCATGTTCTTTGCATCCGTTCCTGCCTTGGGTTCCTGCCATGACTTTCCTGGATGGATGAATGACCACAGGGTAGAAAATGAGATAATCCTCCTCCCTGTTCTTTTTTTGTCTCTCAAGTTGCTTTTGGTCATGATATTTAATCATAGCAACAGAAAAGTGACCAATACACTCATGAAACTATGGATCCACCAATGAGCTGAGCCATTAATGAGGTCTGAACCTTAAGGATCCACTCATGGATTACATGCAAGCCTTTATTGATCCATATCCGCTAGTGGCTGATTGATAAAGTTTGTACCCTCAGGATCGACATCAATATGCTGACCCGCTGATGAGAGGTCTCAGCCCTCAGGACCCATAATCCCTCAATGGGCTGACTCACTGAGAAGGCAGGATTTCAGGATCCACATCCATCAGGGGACTCCCCTCCCAAAGTTCCACATGTAGGCACTTCCCCACTGCAGACCAAGCCTTCCCCACGTGAGCTATGGGGGGAGCCAGCCCAGTATTTAACTTTCTGCGTGTGCTCTGGGTAGGTGGGCTTCATGATGGTTCATTTTTTGCAATGCCTCAGGGGGCCAACAGGATGTTGGATGTGTCCAGTGTGTTTGGATGTCTGTGAAGGTGTCTCTAGAGCAATGGGGGCATTCAGGAAAACAAACAAACAAGCAAACAAACAAAAGGTTAAAACCTTTTTTGTAACCAGGAAGCCTAAAAGGGGTAGAAACAAGAGAAGGATGTATTCACTCCTGCATGACCATTTCGCTGAGCTGTCTCAGCTCATCTTCTATCCTGGTACCATCCATTTCAGAGGGCAAATCGTGAGGTTTGCCATCCATGGTAACTGCATAAGGTGATTCTTCATAAGGAATATATGCATATATAACACAGTGCTATACATGTAGCATAATGTAGGAAACATAATAAACATGGAACGTTTTACATGTACTATGTATGTTTTACATGTGTTACATACTAATAACATGTATGTATATAAAATACATATATACATGCATATGGGTGTGGACTGTGAGGGCTCAGATCTCTGGAGAACTCTGACTCATATAGATATCCTTTAATCTTTGATCTAAAGCAGCAGTTCTCAACCTGTGGGACTCGACCCCTTTGGGGAGTCAAATGACTCTTTCAATAGGGGTCACCTAAGACCATCAGAAAACACAAATATTTACATCATGATTCATAACAGCAGCAAAGTTAGAGTTATGAAGTAGCAACAAAAATAACTTTATGGTTAAGAGGGTCACCACAACATGGGGAACTGTATTAAAGGGTCTCAGCATTAGGTATGTTGAGAACCACTGTTTTAAAGGATCAGCCCCTACTCTCTGGAATGAATATATATATATATATTAGAAAGAGGTATCTGGCAGGTAAGATGAAAATGTCCTAGGGGATCAATGATGGCAGCTTTGACGCAAGCACAACTGCTGAACACAGATGACAAACTTTGAAGAAGTGAATCATCCAACAGCCAGTCAGTCTATGACGTGGGAAGCCTGGAATAACTAATGTGTGTATGGGGTGTGCTATGTATGTACCTATATGATGTGCATGATGTACATGAGCTGGTACACACATGTGCAGAGGCCAGAGAGGACAGATATCTTCTTCTAGTGTCTGCCATATTCCCCTGAGACAGAGTCAAACAAACCTGAACAAACCTGCTGATTGTTTTGGCTAGACTAGCTGGCAGCCAGCAAGCCACAGGATTCCTACCATCTCCAGTCTGCCCAGTGCGGTTTGTGGCACCCACTGCTTAGGCCATACCCAGCTTTTTTTTTTTTAAAGATTATTTATTTATTATATGTAAGTACACTGTAGCTGTCTTCAGACACTCCAGAAGAGGGCATCAGATTTCATTACGGATGGTTGTAAGCCACCATGTGGTTGCTGGGATTTGAACTTAGGACCTTCAGAAGAGCAGTCAGGTGCTCTTACTCGCTGAGCCATCTCACCAGCCCCACACCCAGCTTTTTAGTTGGGTGTTGGGGATTTAAACTCAGTCCCCCATAGTGTCACAGGAAGCACTCTTGGCCGGTGATGTTCCCCCTACCCATGGAATAGCTAGCATTATTTACAGGGTCCAAAGGCTGTGCCAAGTGGGTGAGCCCTTTAAAGATCTGGAGATGTGTAGACTAAAGAGAGAGGAACAGGAAGGGAAAAGAATGGGAGGGACGGAGGGACAGAGGGAGGGAGGCACATCTAGGTCATTAATGCAGAATACTTCAGGGTGTTTCCAGAGAAGGAAAGATCCACCCTAGATGTCAGCAGAACTGTCCCATGAGCTGGTCCCTCCAATTAAATAGAAAGGGAAAAGGAAGTCAGGTGAGCACCAGCTTTATACACTCTCTGCCTCCTCATCAGCCAAGACATGAACAAGCAGCCTCCTCTCACTGCACACAGGGCTGGCTCCCACTGCACACAGGGCTGGCTCCCACTGCACACAAGGATGGCTCCCACTGCACACAGGGATGGCTCTCACTGCACACAGGGCTGGCTCCCACTGCACACAGGGCTGGCTCCCACTGCACACAGGGATGGCTCCCACCACCTTGCCTTCCCCACCATGATGGACTGTACCCCCTGAACTGTGAGTCAGAATAAATTCTTCCTTGTTTCTTGTTAGATATTTGAAACCTAATATACAATCTCTGTTCCACTCACCTGTCCCCAGATTCAGCCCCACTATGGTTGGAGAGGATTCCCTTTTTGGACTGTGCCAGTGCAGTGTAGGAACTTTCATCAATTAAAAAAAAAATCATGGAAGTAAGGTTAGCAAGGCAGCTGTGGTTAAAAGCATGCATTAAGCTTGCAGAGGACCTAGGTTCTGTCCCCAGCACTGGGTAACACACTACTACTGTTAACTCTAGATACAGGGGATCGGACGCCCTCTTCTGGCCTTTGCAGACAATTGCGCTCAAGTACCTAATGGCCCCACACAGATGCATAGTTACATATATTTAAAATTAATTACAAAAATGAAATTGTAGGAAGGGCCATTCAAATCATGCTCTCCTGTACTGATGCTCAGGCAGCCTTTAAGTTTGCAAATGGATGCGCTTGGGTTAGCGCTCCCCTAGCGTCTATCTGACCAGGCAGTGAATGTTCAAGGGGAAAAGGCAGCAGAGGAAATGGAGGTGGCGGCCAGCATTTACCACCTCATCATTTATTTATTTAGAAAGATTGCCTGCTCTCTCTGCTAATCTTCATATAACATGCCTCATTGCCCTCTACAGGCCCCCGGAGGGCTCTCCTAGCATTTGTTTGGTTGAATTCGTTCTTGAAGGCCTGTTTT
The DNA here is from genome assembly GCA_902729485.2 of Mus minutoides. Lineage (NCBI taxonomy): Eukaryota > Metazoa > Chordata > Mammalia > Rodentia > Muridae > Mus > Mus minutoides. The sequence goes on from LR749541.1 coordinate 1,840,117, forward strand.
CTAGTTACTCATTACTTGCTTGCCTGGAAATGCTGGAAAGAGAGCAATAGGAGAACTGAGCCTTTAACTCATTCCTGCTCACTGGCGACAAACCCAGGGTGCCGCTGGCGTTCACAGTTCGAGGCTGAAAAGAAAATGCCGTTCATACGTTTTGTTTGGAACTACATGCTCTTTTTTTTTTCCTATAACTATGAAGGTGGCCTGCCCAAAGCATAGTAGTTAGTTATTCATCAGTTAGTTATTCATCGTAAGGCAAATACCCAAGAGGGGGCGGGGCTAGAGAGGATGCTCTGTGTTTGGAAGTGCTTGCTGCTTTGCTAGAGGACCTAAGACTGTTTCCCAGCACCTAAGTCAGATTGCTCACAAGTTCCTGTAACCCCAGATCCAGGGTATTTGATGCCCTCTTCAGGCCTCTGCAGGTACTGCACTTACATGTACATGTGCCCACACACAGTCCAGCTACATCCCACCACCCAACTTCTAAAAACTCTTAGCATATATTTATAAATTGAAAATACTTATTCATAAATGCATTATATTTATAAATAAATATATATTTATAAATTATAAATTAACTTTAAAATCATGCTCATCATGGGTGTCCATGTGCACAAGAATACAGTGCCTGCTGAAGGTGAATCCCAGGCATTCCTGAGTTGCCTGCTGTGGGTGCTGGGAACAAAACTCATGTCCCCCAGAGGAACAGCAAGTACTCTTGGCCTCTTAATTGCTGAACCACTTCTCCAACCCCCAGTGTAAACTATTAAGCCAATCCTTTATCACAATTCCCCTGTAACAAAGAGAGCCAGGAGGTGGTAGTGGGTGGTACACGCCTTTAGTCCCAGCATTCAGGAGGCAGAGGCAGGTAGAGCTCTGAGCTCCAGGCCAGCCTGCTCTACAGAATGAGTTCTAGGACAGCCAGGGCTACACAGAAAAACCCTGTCTTGAAAGTCAGTAGAAAAAAAAAAAAATCTCTTGAAATCCAAACTTGAAGATTGTAGATGAAGCTAAGCTTGCCTGTCATCTCAGCACTCAAAGGTTGGGGCAGGAGGATTGCTGTGAGTGTGGGACCAGTCTGTGTTACAGAATGGGACCCCGTCTTGTAGATTTGGCTTAATGCTTGTATTTTATTAATTTGGTTTCCAAAATTACATGAGAATCCTAATGTGAGATGCTGAGGGTCCCTACCAAAGTTGGTTTCTGATTGGTAAATAAAATTGCCAGCAGCCAATGGCCGGGCAGAGAGGCAGAAGTGGGACTTAAGGATTCACAGGCACGGAGACTTAAGAGAAGGAGTTAGAACCACTATGTCCAGAAAGCAGAAAGATCAGGCCTGAGAAGTATAGGAAGAGAGAGCATACCAAATATCTAGGAGATGAGAAAGAATGGCCCCAGGGGACCCCTGACTGGGTCTGGGGCAGCCAAGATGAAATATAAGATTTAGTAAGTAATAATCCAGGAATATCAAAGGCGAGAGTGTGTTAGGCATGTGGATGTTTGGGAGTTGCCCAGTCATTAGGCTGTTTAAGGCATATTAAAATAGAAGTCTGTGTGTGTGTGTGTGTGTGTGTGTGTGTGTGTGTGTGTGTGTGTCTTTTATTTGAGAAATCAGAACCTTAAGGCAGGTAGTTAGGAACAGGCTCTGTGCCGTCGGGAAGATTTGAATAGCTTTAATAGCCTAATGCAACAACCCTATTTCAATAACAAAATTTGAGGGGCTGGCTCGATAGCTCAGTAAGGAAAGGCATTAGCTACCAAGCCCGAGGACTTGAATTTGAACCTAAGGGTTCACATGGTGGAAGGAGAGAACCAATTCTCAAAAGTTGCCTTCTGACTTCTACATGACTACTATGGGGCAATTGCACACATAAACACAAATACTGCATATAAAACATTATCTAAACCCAATAAAGCATACTCAGCATTTTGAACCAAGTGTGGGGTGGGAACCATGCAGTGAAGATAATGTAACACCCTCCCTGGGTTTGCTCTGAGCCAAGGAGCAAAGTTTGCTCTTTTGATCATGCTGGCTTTCATTGTCAAGGAGCCATCTCTGAATGGATGGCACACCTGCTCCATCCACCTCTCAGACACTGCGGGAGCCAGGCTGCCAGCCCGTGGCAGCAGCAGCAGCCAGCAGGCAAGAGATGACATTTCAGACCCCAGGTCCTAGGAGATACACAGGACACAGTGTTAGGCAAGCCAGAACAAAACAACACCCAGAAAGAACTGTTTAAAAATTTAAAAGACCATGTCCTCTTTATCAGCTCTGCCACAGGCTGCCTGTTCTGACAGACTTCTTAAATGTGAAACTGGTCCCCAAGTGCGGCCAAGAAGTGACTGGGATGGGGCAGGTCAGGGAAGTGTGCAATATCCCAGGGCAGGAGCGCGCTTCGCTGGACAATGGGGAATGGAGGGAGATAGATGAAATTACTGGAAGTTCACGGTAGCCATTTACTTCTGGATACTGAGTACTTTAAAAAGCCTGGGCCTCTCAAAATTCAACAGCTTGCAGTTCAAAGTAAGGACTGCAGAGTGCCTGTGGCAAATCCCTCAGGTCCCTGAAACATGCTGAACTCCAACTCTCTGGTTTAATGGGGGTTGCGGCAGGGGGAGGGGGTGATAAATCTGAGCTGGAGAAATGGCTTGGAGGTGGGTGTAAAGATGCTTGCTGCTAAGTCTGATGTTCTGAGCTCAATCACTAGAATCCACATATTAGAGAGAACTGACTCTCACAGGTTGTCCTGTAACCTCCATATGGGCACCTTTCTCCTTCTAAATGAAAATAACAACAAATTAAAAATCTACAGTGAGGCTGGTACTGCAGCCTGGCATTTACAAGGGTCTATCTTTGGTTCCCCAGTACTTAAATTCAAGGAAGTCATGGAAAATGGCTTAGTGGTTAAAGTGCTTATCTTGTAATTAAGAGGACCTAAGTTCAGATTCCCAAGCACCCATTCAAAAAAAAAAAAATCTGACCTGGGCAGTATGTGCTTGTAAACCCCAGGGGTAGGATGACTGGGTTGGGGAGAACTGAACAGACAGATCTTTAGAACTCACTGGCCAACCAGTCTAGCTAAGTAAAGGAGCTGGGGGCTCAGTGGAAACCCTATCTCAAAAAAATAAAGTGGAGAGTGATCATGAAAGATGCCTGGTTGGACCTCTGGCCTCCACATGCACACATATACATACTCACATATGCACATGCACATACAAACATACACATAATATATCCATATGCACATGCACACACACACAGAGACATATATACACCACATAGGCACAGAAAACAAATTCATGGTAGATGCTGGCAGAGAGCCTTCCTAGGGATCATTCCCAGGTCTCAACTCCTTCCACATGGTGGCTTCTCTCCCTTCAGTGGGTAGCTTCCAAGTTTGACCATGCAGTGGGAAATGGGATGGAGAAGGTAGGTTGGCCTTGTAGCCACAGAAGATGGGTGGTATAAAAAAAGAAATCAGAGCCTTATGGCCAGGCTGGCCAAAGGGGAGTCTAGAAGTGAGATGCCCAGGAGGCCATGGAGCCCACGTTGGAATCATTGTCTCTAGCAGGAGGCAGATGCTGCCTGTCACTAGAAGGTGGCAACGAGATCCTTCTCATAGAGATTGCCACAGACAGCTAGACTGGTTCATAGATGGGAGAGAAGATGATCAGTGAAGCCTGTTCTGGTTAGTTTTAACTGTCAATTTGACATAGTTGAGAATCACCTGGGTAGATTTTCTAGACCAGGGTGGACCGTGGGCATGCATGTGTGGGGTATATTCAACTTGACTGTTAATTAATGCAAGAAGACAGCTCCTATTCCAGGTGGCACCAACCTCCAAGGAGTTATTTCCTGACCTCCTTATATATGCTTTGGAGAGTCATGGGAAGCCGAGCTGGTGGCAAGCAAGCTTTTGTGTGTACAGTAACTTCTCTCTCTGCTCTTGACTGTGGAAGTGATGTAAGGACTTCCTGAGTTCTTCCCTTGACTTCCCTGGAATGATGGGTAGTACCTTAGGGAACGATACACTGAAATAAACCCTTTTTGCCTATGTTGCTTTTCCAGCAGAGCATTTTCTCACAGCAAAAGAAGTGCAACTAAGATCAGGCACCCAAATTGATGTTTCTATTAAATAAAGGGACTGAGATACATTGTCTCAGTGAAGGAGTTGAGGAATGTCTACGTAAGAGTCCCAAAGACAGGAGGGACAAGGAGGAGAGGCAGTAGGGGAAACTGTGGTTGGAATGTAAAAATAAAACATAAAATAGATTGGAATAGAAGAAAAATAGAGTCCCAAAGACATTATGACATCAACTGATGTTCAGAACTCACCGGCAGGCAGGTGTAATGCCACTAGACCCACACTAACTGAGATCACAGAACAACTCTGAGAATACAAGCCTTCAGGAACCTAAACTGCTTATCTGCTTTAATGTTGGCTCTTGGCTTGAAGGGATATAGTCCACTCTGGTGAGAAAGGTGCAGGAGCAGGAGCAGGAGCAGGAGCAGGAGCAACTGGCCAAGTTGTATTCACAGGAAACAGAAAGAGATGGATGCTGGTGCTCAGCTCACTGTCTCCTTTCTATTCAGTCCAGGACCTCAGCCCATAAGAAGATATCACCCGAATTCAGGTTGGGACTTCCCTCCAATGTTGAACCTCTCTGGAAACGCCCTCACAGACACACCCAGAAATGCATCTCCTATTGTCCAGGTTGACAATCAAGATTAACCATTGCATACACCGTAAAATCAATATGGAAGCAGGCTGGAGAGAGGGCTCAGAATTTAGGATCACACATTGCCCTTACAGAGGTCTCAAATTCTATTACTAACTCCCATGTTGGGCAGCTCAAAGTTGCATGCAACTCCAGGCCTAGGAGTCCTGACAATTTCTACTGGCCTCTGTGGACACTGCTCGCTCTCTCTCTCTCTCTCTCTCTCTCTGTCTCTGTCTCTCTCTGTCTCTCTCTGTCTCTCTCTGTCTGTCTGTCTCTCTCTCTCTCTCTCTCTCTCTCTCTCTCACACACACACACACACACAAAACCCACTTAAAAAATAACAAGAGATCAGTCTTTAAAAACTGTAAATACCAGCTTCCTTCCACATCAGGGCATACAGTCTCAAAGCTATGGCCTTTGGTGCTGAAGACAGAATTAAATATAATGCAGTCTCCTCTAGTGGCTAAGCATAGATTATCTATAATTACACTCTAACAGCTGCTTTCTAAACCTCAGCAAAATGCATACTAAATGGGGGTAGCAGGATGAATAATATGTATAGGTAGGAAAGTGAATACACTGTTATCTCCCACCTGCCTTCTGGAAACTTCCATACGAAGGTGCCAAAGCTGCTCCCGGCCCTTTCCTGATACTTTATTCTCATGCTCAGCACTGAGGAACCAGTGAAAGTTGCAAATTCAGTCAGCAGGCTCCTTCATGTCTATATTATCTTCATATCTTCAGCAGAGGACCAGATCAGAAAGCTGATCCTAATAAACACATATATAGTGTTGGGTTCAATGGCCAAAGGCAAACTGTTATAAGTTGAGGGCATCGGGGAAGGTTCTGGGAACACAAAGCAATAGAATGTTTAATGTCTGTTCAGTTGGAACTGCTGTAGGGAAGGAAGGACCGTTCTGTTTTGGATGTATGCCTTAGTTACGCTTGCTGTGACAAAATTACCTGGACAAGGGCTGGGGTGAAGGCCCAATAATTGAGACCATTTCTCTGGCAGGGGGCCAAGTTCGGTTCCTGGCATTCATGTTAGATGGCTTGCAACCAACCAACTGTAACTCTGGCTCAAGGCAAGCTGATACCATCTTCTGGCTTCTGCACATACATATAAGGGCATATAAATAAAAAATTAAAGGGTTTTTTTTTCTTTTTTCTCTTCAAAATCCCCTGATAAAATCAGTCTAAGGAAGTATTTTGGCTTTATAACTCGAGGTACATCTCATCATGGTAGGAGAGTCAAAGTTGCAAGTCTTGTTGCAGCTGCAGTCAGGGAGAAGATAGCAATGAATGTCTGTGCCAAGGTCAATTTTTCTTCCTTTACTATTCCCTGACTAGGGAATGATCCTGCCCACAGTCAACATGGGTCTTTACACAACACTAAGGCCAACCAGGACAATATCCTACAAGCATCCTCAAAAGCTAACCTTAGTCTATACCAGTGCTTCTCAACCTTCCTAATGCTTCGGTCTTTTAATACAGTTCCTCATGTTGTGGTCACTCCCAACCATAAAATCATTCTCATTGCTACTTCATAACTGTAATTTCACTACTGTTGTGAATTATCATGGAAACATCTGATATGCAGGATATCTGATATTCTACCCCCGTGCAAGGGTCATTTGACCCCAATGGAGTCTCAACCCAAAGATTGGGAACCGCTGATTTATATGATGCGTCATGTGATTCTGGATCCCATGAAGATGGAAATTAAGGTTACTAAGCATTACGGTGTGGATCCGAGTCCTGGGGGACACCCAATAATGTCTATAGATTTCCGTGTCCCAGCATGAAAAAGTTGTAGTAGGAGCATATGGTCAAAAGTAGAAATAAAGATAACTTGTAAAACGGAACCCAGGCCAGCAAGATGCATCTAATTGTAAGGCCACCAAGCTGAAGGGCTTGAGTTCAGTCTCTGGAACTCATGGTAGGAGAAAACCAATATCCACAAGTTGTCCTCTGACCTCCACATGCACCGTGGGGCAGGTGTATGCACCAGCACACACACACACACACACACACACACACACATACATACACACACACACACACACTAAATAAATAAATTTTTTGAAGTGACTGTACTCTTGAAGATGAAGATGGGCTAACAAAGTAGGAAAAAGGTATCCACTTACACACATGCTGGTCCAGGAGACTCGTGACTCATTTCTATCAAATGCCTCTCCCATGGGCTTCTCTCAGTACAGTCTGTCGGGTGTAGCCCAGGTGACTTCTAGTCTATGCCACCTGCTTCCTTTATATGCTGAGCTTAATGTATTTTTATATTGTTTCCTTTTCGTGTGTGTGTGTGTGTGTGTGTGTGTGTGTGTGCCACAGTGCATGTAGAAGGCAGAGGACAACTTCCCTGTCTGCAAATGCCTTCACCCAGTGAGCCATCTTCCCAGCTCTTTACCTGTTACTCATGCCGCTGCCGTCTCAGGTTAACAATCTCGTTGCTGCTGTCCCTAGACTCCATCAGAGCACAAAGGAAGGAAGAGAGTTGAGGTGGGAACAAGATGTTAGGTGGAAAGAAGTGGGGAATGGAAAAAAATAAATGGATTTAAGGAAAGAGGTAAGACGGCGAGAGGTAGGAAGACAGAGAAAGTGCACCTAAAGATTACGTGGGATGTTTTCTCTGACACAGGAGTTTGATTATGCATGGCAGTAGCATGCTATTCCACTGGGCGGTACAAATGTAATGGATTTTAAACTGATGACAAGTTCAGACCAGTATGATTCACCTCCCTCTGATATGGTTTGTCTTTTAAATACAGAAGCAACAACAATCAGGGGGGAAAGTCTCTCCCATCCCCTGACTCTGCTCGTTGAAGCATGCTGCTTTCAATAATGCCTTTTTTTTCCTCCTCGGAATCACATGTCACTTGCCAAGGTTCGTTTTAATCCCTCAGCCTGTGCTAAGAGAAATGGCTTGCAATCGACCCAACCGGCAGTAGAATCTACGTGTTTAGGGGTTCTCGCCACCGCGGTACTTAAATTGAGATATGTCTCCAGATCTGCATTCATAAATCCCGTTTCTGAGAAACTGTAGTAAATAAAGCCGTGGATTGAAATTGAATTTTTGTAAAAAGGAATTTAGGAGGAAAGCCACGAAGCATCCATCTGATTGTGGAAGAGAAGATGCATTTAAGGGGACACAGCTCATCTGCCCAGCCTAGCACAACACACCAGGGAAAGTTACCAGCGGCAGCTCATTGGGGGTGATTACTGTGCCATTCTTAGGGGACAAGTGTTACCAAGAAATCCCAAAGAAGAATGGGAGGAACAAATTAAAATATTTTCTTAGCCAGATAAATTCTGGTTATATTTTTAGTCATATTTAAAAACCTTTTGGTTTAGTTTGGTTTGGTTTTTCCCGGGACTGTAGGAGGACCCCCGCCCCAGGACCGCCTGTATGCCATATAGGTACTTTCCCACTGAGCCACACTCCCACACTGAGAGATTGTAGGCAGGTGCTCTACTACTGAACTACATACATCCCAGCCCTTCTCGTTGCTTTTTACTTGGGACCAGACGCACTAAGTTCACACCGAAGCAGGTGTGAACTGGCAGTGGTCCCTCAGCCTCCATCACACACGCAGCTAGGGTAACAAAACTGTGCCACCAGGCCCAGCCAGCTTCCTGTTGCCCAAGTGACATGGAAACCAATTTCAGTGGACCCCAGAGTGACTTGGTCAGGGACACAGAAGACGTTTGGAAAAGCCGCTGCTAAGACTGCAGAAATGCAAACCCTTAAAGGAAGGAGGAGGAAGCCCCGTGTTGGGCTTCCTGACACATCAACAACCTGAGAGACCATCCTTAAGGGTAGATGGAAGGAATGAGGGTCCTGGAAAGGAAGTTGGGGTGATTCCCCCACTGTCCTCAAAGTCTCATGATATTGCTGTAAAGACAGTTGCATCTCACATGTCTCACAAATACCAAGAATGTCACACAGGCTGCACATGTGGCTCAGTGCTCTCCCAGGTTCCAATCCTGACACCTGCAAAGATGAGATACATCTCATAACCAAGATTCTTCAGTGGTATTCAATTCCAGAAATATGGATAACCCCATACACACACACACACACACACACACACACACACACACACACACACACACACACATTCACCTTTCCCTAAGAGTTTGTGTGTATGTGTATTATTCTTCAGGTGTCCACCTCCTTTTTGAGACAGTCTCTCACTGGCCTGTAGCTCACCAAAAAGGCTATTGCCCTTCCCACAGGCACCAATGCAGTGGTTGGCTGGCCAGTGAACACCGGGAATTCTTTGCCTCCACCTCCCCAAATCTAGGATTATCAGCATAAGCTACCAGGCCTGGATATCCTCTAGGATTGAACGCAAGCATTCATTCTTACACAAATGCTTTGCCAACTCAACGACTAAACACAGCCCTTAAGTCCATTAATTTTTTTTAAAAAGACATTTTTTTAAACTGTTTTTATTTGTGCATATGAATGAGTGAATGCCATGTATTGCAGTTGCCCACAGAGGTCAGAAAAGAAGCAGACATACAATACCACATCCTGAAAATAAAAGAAGGAAAAATGAGATAGATTATACCACAGCCAGGTTTTTCCAAAAGCCTCAGCAAATAATAAAAAGACAAGTAGCCAAGTTGGAAATTGGACAAGTAGGACATAGTGAGATGTATTAGCTACCTTTTCACTATGGTGACCAAATACCTGAGAAAAGGAACTTTAGGAAGGGAGAGTTTATTGTGGCTCAGAGTTCTATCATGGCGGGGAAGGCATGGGAGCAGGAGAGGGAGGCATCTGGTCACATTGAATCCATAGTCATGAAGCAAAGAGATGAATGCTGGTCCTTGGCCATTTTCTCCTTTGTCCAAGGCTCTAACCTATGCAATGGTGATACCTGTATTCAGGGCAAGTCTTCCTTCCTCAGTTAACCCAGTCTAGAAACTCCTTTATAAACATGCCCAACAGGTTTGTCTTCTTGATGATTCAACATCCATTCAAACTGACAATCATATTAAACTGTCATAGTTCGCTCAGACTGTCAATTTGATACAGTTATAGCCTAGATGAGATTGCCCCACAGACATAACTGGGTGGGGAGGTTGTCTTGATGGTTACTTAATAATGTAGGAAGGTCCAGCCCACTGTAGGTGGCACCATTCCCTACTCAGAATGTCTTGGATTGTATAAGAGAGCTATTTAAGCATGACCTTATGAGTGTACCAATAAGCAGTATTCCTCCATGTTTTCTGCTCTCAAGTTCTTGCTAGAGTTCCTACCCCGACTTTTCTCAGTGATGGATCTCGACCTGGAAGTACAAGACAGATGTATCTTTACTCCCTTAAATTGCTTTTGGTCACAGTGTTTTATCACAGCAACAGAAAGGAAACTAGGGTTCATGCTATCGAGGCTCAACCACTGATTTGGGGCTTGTGGGAAGGGCAATGGCCTCTGGGATATCCTCTGCCGTACTGATCAAGTCTCTGTGCCTCCAGGTATGGCTCTGTGGTGGCAGCATGGAGGTCCTTCCATGTTCAAGGGTGGCCCACATTGAGCGGAAGAAGAAACCATATAACAGTAACATCGGCTTCTACACCAAGAGGAATGCACTGCGAGTAGCCGAGGTCTGGATGGACGACTACAAGTCACATGTGTACATAGCGTGGAATCTGCCTCTGGAGGTAGGAACAGGCAGCTTTCCCTATCATCCTTGAATGACAAGTTAGGCTCTCTGGCAGGCCGCAGACACCCTTAACAAGCCAATGGCTTTTCTCTTGCCAAGGCTCGCAGACATCTGAGTGTTAGATCCTCTTACTGGGGCAAACACAACCAAAGGGCATCAATCCACTTCCAAAGATCTGCAGATCTTGTTGCTGTGTTAATTTAAATCTTCTATGAGCAATGTCTCTCTACTCTGGGAATGCGCTGTGTCCAAAGGTCCTCACCGGGGCTTGAGCAACACCAACCTTCTCTTGCCGTGTGCCTCCCCAACCCTGTGGGAATGCAGCTGCCAGTGACAAGTCCTGACGGACGGTTGTGTGAAGGCTATGACGCTCGTTTCCTTCTCTCCCTCATTCATGCTGCTGGGGGCTCCAGGAAAATCTCTCCTTACTCCAGGCTCCCAGCAGGAACCCTGGGGCTGTGCCCAACTTGATTTGAATCTCACCTCTGTCTCGTGCTATTGATGAAATCTCCACTGATATTGAGCGGTAAAATGGGGGTGATGGCGGGTCCTCTTTTCTCTGTTCAGGAGGCTGCAGTAGAGCAGCAGAAATACAGTTAAATTTGTGCAAGGTTTGAGCGGGTAAAGGAGAAAAGCATAGAAATTGTGTCACTGTTGTTACAGTTTTCCTCCTAATACCCAGGAGTGAATCTTTCCTTTCTCCTTTTCCCCCATACTTCCTTCTCCTCCCTCTCACCCCTATCTTCCTTCCCCTCCTCCTTTCCCCTTCCCCACCTGCTTTGACAGGATCTTCTTCCACAGCTCAGTTTGGCCTCAAATCATGATCTTCCTTCCTCAGCCACCTACATGCTGGGGTGACAGGCCAGTGCCACACTCTCAGCCTAAGCACTCGCTACACTAAGCACATTCAGCGTGTAGGCCAAGACTATGGCCAAGTTTTATTTATAAACTTGCACACTGAGAGGCCAATAGCAACAGCTAGTAATAAAGTGGTATGACCCAAACAAGGCACTATGATAAAATTTACTTCAGATTTATGAATTGTTTTCTGGAATTTCCCATTTAGAATTTTTTGGACTGTGATTGATCATAGGTAAGGAAAATCAAACAATACTGAATCACGGGTCTGGGGTTGGTTCCGGATGGCTGGTCCATAATTGTGAGTGCTATCCTGCCAGGCTCTAAAATGGCCATTTCAGCCAAGTGTGTAATCCCTACATAGGAGAGATGGAGGCACCAGGATCAGGAGTTCAAGGTCATTCCTAGTTACATAGCCAGTTTGATACCAGCCTGGACTACTTGAGATCCTGTCTTTTCTTTTCTTTCTTTTTTTTTTCTTTTTTTTTTTAAGGGGTAAAAAGGAACACTTTTGGCAGCGCACACTGGCACAAACCTACATTCCCAACACTAGATGAGATGAAGCAGGAAGGGCTGTAAGATCAAGGCCAGCTTATAGTATGAGGTCCTGTCTCAAACCAACTCTCAGACTAACAAACACTGTCTACCAACTAGGCCAAGGAAGGATATTCAAACAAAGAGTTAAATTCTGTTTTCTGGCTTGCCTTTAAGTATTAGTAAGTATGATATTTAAAGAATTTTTTTTCTTTAACATCCTTGTGAGAGCAGTTACTGTGAAGAAATGAGGTCCTATGTTCAAATCCCCAGTACCTATGTAAAGCCAGACATAGCCATACATGCTTGTAACCCCAGCATTGCAGGAGGGGACAGACAGATCCTGGAGCATTCGACTTCAGTTTTGGTGAGAAACCATGTCTTAAAACAGGAACAAAAATGTAAGTTTGAGAACAAGAGAGCAAGACAACCACTGTTCTCTTGAGCCTACAACTGCATTTATGCATATATGCCAGACATATACACACCATCATCACCACCACCACATACATATACCCCCACACACATATATACATCCATACATATATACACCATACACACCCCATCATCACCACCACATACATATACCCCCACACACATATATCCATACATACATATATACACCATACACACCCCTACACACACACACCCCATCATCACCACCACCACATACATATACCCACACACACATATGTCCATCCATACATATATACACCATACACACCCCTACACACACCCCTACACACACACACACACACACACACACACACACACACCTACACACCCTACACACACAAACATATCCTTACACTTACACACATGCATACACATACTTAAAATCCTTGTCTGCTTACTGACAAAATCTTAACAGACTAACTCTTCTCAGTGCCCTCAAGTCCCATCTGGCTTCCCCCCTCAGCCTAGCCTGTGTCCTGTGACTCACAGTCGTCTGGGGCTGAGGCTGAGGCTCATATTTCAGATGGTTTATTTCCCCTCTGTCATCACACAGCAACCCATTACAGGTTCATTTCAATAAAAGCAGAGTGAATTATTCATCAGAACATCATCACACAGAAAATTATTTTCTCCTTTGCATATAATGAGCTTTGCAGAGTGCCCACAAAGAGGGACGTCACACACAAGTTGAAAGACGAGCCAAAGGAGGCTAGAAACATTTATTTTCTTGTCATCGTCGAATAATTCCTACAATAATTGTCTTGGGTAATTACTATGAAAGAGAAGAATCCCAGAGAGTAAGTTGACGACACCCTTGTGTCCTGGGGTCCTTAAACCCAGTGGTGATAAAGATGGAGAACTGTCTAGACTTCTGTCCTATCTTCCTACATGCACTCCATGGAATGAGTATAATGTATAGCTTATATTTAAATGATGTATGGAGTCTCCTGAAGCTAACCTGAGCACTACAGGGCTCTGGGCTGGGGATGTAGCTTAGCTGGCAAGGTGTATGCCTAGAACACACAAAGCCCCAGGTTCTTTCCTCCATATGACATAAACCAGGTGTGATGGAACATATATGTAATCCCAGAACTCAAGAAGTAGAGGCGGAAGGATCAGAGGTTCAAGGCCATCCTCAACTGTAAAGTAAGTTCAAGGCTAGCCTGGGCTACATATGACCCTATGTAATGCTTGGTCTTAAATGTCAACTTGACACAGTCTGGGAAGAGAGTCTTAATGAGAAATTGTTGGCCTGCAGGAATGTCTGTGGTGGATTGTCTTGATCATTAGTTGAGGTGGAAAGGCCCACCCTGGATGCGGGTGGCACCATTCCATTGGCTGTGTATGAGTGCAGAAAGCCAGCTGAGCACAGCATACATTTGCTTTCTTTGCTCTGTGGACGTGAAGGGACTGGCTGCTTGAGTCCTTGCTTTGGCTTTCCCACCAATAATGGGTCGTAGCACGGAATAGTAAACCAGATCTACCCTTTCCTCCTCCAAGTGGCTTTTGGTCAAGATGGTTTATCACAGCCACAGAAATGAAGATAGAACACTCCTTCCCACAAAACAAACAAAATACCCCCAAAGCATTGCAGGCTCCAACTCCCCTAGATGCCCTTCCTAAAAGCAGCTCCACCTGCACAAGGCTCTGGCCAGAGGCCCAAGCCACCAATGCCCTTTTTTTCTTTATTTGCAGAATCCAGGCATCGATATTGGTGACGTCTCAGAAAGAAAAGCATTAAGGAAAAGTTTGAAATGTAAGAATTTCCAGTGGTATTTGGACCATGTTTACCCAGAGATGAGAAGATACAACAATACTATTGCATACGGGGAGGTAAGAACAACCACACTCGAGGGACGACGGGGCCTTCCTCCCTTCTGCCCCTTAGTGATTCTTGGAGGTTCAAGGCTCTCACGAGCAAGGGTATGAAGGCAGGAATGAGACCTTGGCTTTGTTATCTGCCCAAGTCATGACAGTTTTGAGATGTTTTGACACTGGGGGACCTCTGGGCCATGTAAGTGAAGACACTGAGCAGGAACTGGGTTATAATAAGAGCCAGGGAGCTGAGGATATGGTTCAGTGCTAGAGTTCTTGCTTAGCATACTTTGCTCAAGTTCCTGCATTAAATCCCTATCAAGACACACACACACACACACACACACACACACACACACACACATACACACACACACAGAGGGAGGGAAGGGAGGGAGAGGGGGAGTCTGGGGAAAAGGGAGAGGTGCAGATCTGGGTGATATGCATACCTGTAATCCCAGCTATAGGATTCTCATGGGGTACATGGTGAGCCAGGTAAATTTAGATGATATATGACTCCATCTCTCTCTCTCTATGTGTGTGTGTGTGTGTGTATATAGAGAGAGGGGGGAGGCTAGGGGGAGGCCAGAGCCTCTACTGCTCATCGTTGTGAGCTATAGATAACTAGTAACATATGGGAGGGGGGTAGAGAGACAGAAAGACAGAGAGAGAGAGAGAAAGAGAGAGACTGAGATAGGGACAGATAGAGACAGAGACAGACAGAGAGGCAAAGAGACAAAGAGAGACAGAGACAGAAAGACAGAGACAGAGAGAATTCTCAGATTTTCTGTAGTGAGACTATCACACTCTCTAAAACATGAAAATGAGTTGGCATGGTGGTAGATGTCTTTAATCCCAGCACAGGAGGCCAAGATGGGAGAATAAGGAGTTCAAGGCCATCTTCAGCTACATAGTGAGTTAAAGGTTAGGTTGAGCTATGCAAGACTCTGCCGCAATAAACAAACTCAACAGAACTTATCTTTTGAACTAATCTGCTAGACTCTCATTCTAGTAAGTTGTTGCCCACCACGTGGCTCCTCCAAGCTTCTGTTTCTTAGGTGTATTAAAAACAAGAGCAATGGAAGAGCCTGCTCCATGGGGTGCTGGGCAGAGCAATGAGCCATGGTGTGTTTAGTAGGGTTAGTAGGTCAGTAGGTCAGAAGGCCAGTAGGCAATGTGTGACAGCCATTGGTAGTGCATACTAACTGCCTTCTCCTCTCCTCTTTAAAATAAAAGGATTTTCATTACTGAAGGAGGATCAGATGTGAAAGGGAAATCAGAAAGTGGGCAGGGACTCTCCCAATTGTGTGCATTTCTTTGCCAAAGGCCAATGCCATGGTTGGAGAGGAGTTTCCACTTGTTAGTCACCACTGCTTGCCTAGCATATGAGGGTCTCTAAAGCTCCGTCTCCTACACCGCATAAAGCTGGCATTGTGGAGCATGTCTGTAATCAGTTAGAGGTTATTCTCAGCTGCATAGTAAGATCAAGGCTACCCTGGGTTACGTGAGATCCTGTCTCAAAACCTCTTCCCAAAATAAAGTGAAGTCATGACATAAAGACTTAGAGTCCTGGAGATAAATCTGATATCTAAAGGGAGACAGGATTGCTAAGGTTGAAAACATGTAGGAGGAACAGAGGAGAAAACACATTGATCTGAGCTCATAAAGAAATATAGCCCACACTCCGAATGTGGAAATGTTCTGCCAAAGTGGAAATTGATATATCACAAATCTTACAGATGAATAGTAATTTATGTGTAGTGAGCCCTACAATTTAATTTAAATAAAATAATTGATTTAAATAACAAAAAAATCCCCCAAAGAAAAATGGACTAGATGTATTAATTATTTTTCCTAGTGCTGTGAAGAGACACCATGAACAAGGCAACTTATAAAAGAAAGCATCTGCCAGCCGGGCATGGTGGCACATGCCTTTAATCCCAGCACTCAGGAGGCAGAGGCAGGTGGGTCTCTGAGTTCGAGGCAAGCCTGGTCTACAGATTGAGTTTTAAGACAGCTAGGGCCACACAGAGAAACCCTGTCTTGAAAAACATAACAAAAAAAAAAAAAAAAAAAGGAAGAGAGAGAGAGAGAGAGAGAGGAAAGAGGGAGAGAGGGAGACAGAGAGACAGGGAGACAGAGAGACAGAGAGAGACAGAGAAAGAACACAAGAAGTTAAACTGGACTGGCTGTTCTGTTTCCCTGTGACATTGGGCTGCTGTCACAGGAGGAAATGCAGAGAGTCACCCAAGACATACCTGTAAACAGGTAGAGTTTTAGTTTATTGATTTATTACTTTGGGGGAGTATAGGTGTGGCCAAGTGAGTGGAGGAGCCATCCAAAGCCAGAGAGAGTCAGATAGCCTAGAATTGTGGTTACAGGGGTTGGGGGCTACCTGATGTGGGTGTTAGGAATCAAACCCAGAACCTTTGTAAAAGCAGTATGTACTCTTAACTGCTGAGCCATCACTACAGGTTCTGGCAGGTTTCTCGTGGATGCCATTTTTACAATATTCTTGATAATTTCATAATTAGAAGAAAAAGAAATATTTTAAAAAGTCAGGGTGGGGTTGGAGAGAACTGACCCTAGCAGGGTGTCCTCAGACTTCCACACATACACAAATCTCTCTTTATCTGTCTCTGTAACTCTGTCTCTGTCTCTCTCTCAATGTAACATTTTAAAATAAGAGAGAGAATTGATTTTAAAAAAATGCTACAGTTGACAGTAGTCATGAAGCAGGCTTGTAAACGTAGCACACCAAACACCAAGGCAGGAGGAACATGAGTTTGAGGCTAGCCTGGGCTACATAGGAAGCTTCTTTCTGGAGAGATGGTGTAAGAGAAAGTACTAATGCATTGCACAGCCAGGCTCCTGGGTATAGTGGCAGAGCTTGTCCCTGCACCACACCAAGGGCAGCGATTCCTGCCAATCACAGTATAAACTGGCTATTTGATTGGCCTTGGCAAAACCTAGACATCATAGTTTGATTTCGTAGTCTATAGACAGTAAATTTGGCCTTATTTTGTAAATAAAACCAGTATATAGAGTGTAGAAAGTGTAAAGATGGAAACAAAACCCCCTGTCTTCTCTGTTTGGTACATTTACCGTACAGTGCTGCAGTTCAGACAGTCTTTGCACTAAAGAAAACAAATTCACTTGATAATAAAATTTGTCATTATTTAGATTGTTTTATTTTATTTTAGAGAGACAGGGTGTCACAAAGTAAAGACAAACTGTCCAGAAAGTCATTGTTCTGGCCTCTAACTCATGGCAATCCTCCTGCCTCAGATTTTTGAGTGTTGATGTTGTACATATAAGTGATTGCTTGTAGCAATTTAGATTTGTGTGGTGCTCAAGTGTCTGGATTGTCTGGATTCGTGTATGTGTGCATGTGTGGAGGCCAGAGGCCAACATTGGGTGTCATTCTTGAGATTCGGTATACAAAGAGAGAGAGACAGAGACAGACAGAGAGAAGCAGAGGCAGAAGCAGAGACAGAGGCAGAGGCAAAGACAAACAGAGACAGACAGAGACAGACAGAGACAGAGTCAAAGAGAGGCAGAGGCAGAGGCAGAGGCAGAGGCAGAGGCAGAGGCAGAGGCAGAGGCAGAGGCAGAGAATGAGAATGAGAATGAGAATGAGAATGAGAATGAGAATGAGAATGAGAATGAGAATGAGAATGTTTCTTACTATCCTGGAAGTGAGCTAGGCTGGCTGGATAGTGAACCCCAGAGCTCCACCCTTCCTCAGGGCTAGGATTACAAGCATGAGCCATCATGTTTGGCTTTTTTTGTGGACCCTGGGGTTCAAATTCAAGTCCTCAGGTTTATAAGGCAAGTGCCTTGCCTGAACCATCTCCCCAGCCTAGGTCTGTGGCACTTCTAGAAACTTCTGTTGCACATTGTTCCAAATCCTGTGTTTTTGGTTTTTTTGTTTGTTTGCTTGCTTCTTTATTTTTTAACTATTTTAAATATTTATTTAAATTTTACTATTTGTCATGCTCTCTTAAGTTCCTAAAGTTAATTAAAACCAGCATTGGTGTTGGGGTCCACTTATGGTTTGCTTATACAGCTGCCCTGGCCCTGATCCCACCCCACCCCACCCCCCCGACCCCTATTCCCATTAACATGACTTTAAACCTGAGATCCATGTGTTCTATCTGAACATTCCTTTTAAGGCTGGGGAGATGGTTCCATTGGTAAAGTGACTGCCTGAATTCAATCCCCAGAACTCATAGAAACAAACAAAAATAAAAACTGGGCATACTGGGACATACCTCAAATCCCAGCAGCACCAGGGAGGCTGAGACAGGAAGATCCCTGGGTTCCAGGTTAGTGAGAAACCCTGTCTCAATAAATATCACCTGATGCTGTCCTCTGTCATCCACAGACATGTGCATATACATATGCACCTGTGCATACATGAACAGCACGTGAACAAAGTTCCCTGATAGCTTCTTTGTAAAGACTTATGTATTTTTATGTGTTTGGGTGTTTCTCTAGCATGTGTGCCCATGCACTATGTGCATGCAGTACCCAAGGAGGCCAGAAGAGGGCAGCACAGATTCCCCCTGAAACTGGATTGTTGTTGTCTGCCATGTGGGTGCGAACCAAACCTGAATCTTCTGCAAGAATAACAACACTCTTAGCTGATGCTACATCTCTCCAGATCCTATCTTTAAAATATATATATAATTATTTATATGTATTTGTATTTGTCTGTGTGGGAATAGGTGTGCACATACAAGCATAGTTGATTGTAGAGACCAGAAGAGGGTATCAGATCCTATGGGCTGGAGTTAGAAGTAGTTGTGAGCCATCATACTTGAGTCCTGGGAACTGAACTCAGATCCTCAGTAGGACCAACTAATGCTCTTAACCACTGAGCTATCATTCCTAACATGTTCTTTTATGGGAGCAATGGAAGAGGGTGAGGGATGAGGTCCAACTTCCCAGGACCCAGAAACAGGGCTGCCACCTAAGATACCCACTCTAGAGCTTTGTCTGTCATGCTCAAGTTATGGGCTCACAGATCCAAGTGCTGACCCCTACTTGGAAAGGATTGTGTGACCCCTCTCTATTAAAATCACAGCCAAGGGATGTCATGGTGGCTGGGGAACTGCGTCTCTCCCAGATGGCTTCTGATGGGCGTGTTTCATCTCTTCCTACAGCTTCGTAATAATAAGGCCAAGGACGTCTGTCTGGACCAGGGGCCACTGGAAAACCACACAGCAATACTGTACCCATGCCATGGTTGGGGACCACAGGTAGGAACACATATCTGACCAGCAAGGGAGTAAAAGCAACAGTTTCCAGTGGGACCTCTGGAAACTTCTATTGCTCATTGTTCTAAATCCTTTTCTTTTTAGAACTTGTATGTTTTTCTGATTGTGTCACTAAAGAAGGTAACTTACTATGAGGGGTTAATATTGATGGTAAGCTTGACAGGGTTTGGAATCACCAGAGACAACCCTCTGGGCATGTCTGTGAGGGAATTTCTAAAATGGATTAGTTGGCTTTGAAAGACACACAGATGGGCTGTGTCCTGGCTCAATAAAAAGGAGACAGTGCACAGAGCACCAGCATCCATCTCTCTCTGTTCCTGACTGTCTCAGGCTCCTGCCTCCATGCCTTCCCCATCAAGAAGGGCTTGAACCCTCAAACTTTGAGCTACAATAAGTCCTCCCTCCCTTCCTTTCTTCCTTCAGTTGCTTTTGTCAAATATTCTATACAGCAGTAATAAAAGTAAATAATATAGTCACATCTATACAAATGTCAAGAGGGATAATGTGCATGCTACATATTGAAAAGAAAATTAGGGTAAGCGTCAGAGTCATTTACTAACAGACAGAGCTGTACCTTATTGTGTCATTTTAACCTAAAATATTTACCTACAATCATGAAGAAACAACAGAGACCCTTTTTTAAAAATATGTATGGGTGTGTCTGTATTTAGGTAAGAGCACCATGGGCATGCAGTACCCAGAGAGGCCAGAAGAGGGCATCCGATCCCTTGAAGTTGGGTTACAAGCAATTTTTTACTTACATACAAGGATGCTTGGAATTGAACCTGGGTCTTCTGTAAGAGTAGCAAGCACTCTTGCCTATTGTCTTATTGAGGGTTTCTGTTGCTATAGTGAAACACCATGACCAAAAGAGCAAGTTGGGGACAAGGGAAGTTATTCAGCTTGTGCTTGTCCTGTCACTGTTCATCACCAAAGGAAGTCAGGACAGGAACTCAAGCAGGGCAGGAACCTGTAGGCAGAGCTGGTGCAGAGGCCATGGAGGGGTGCTGCTTTCTGGCTTGCTCAATTTGCTTTCTTATAAAACCCAAGATTGGCAGCCTAGGAATAGCACCACACACAAAGGGCTGGACCCTCCCCCATCAATAACTGAGAAAATGCCTTACAGTTATATCTCATGGATGCCTTTCCTCAACTGAGTTTTCTTCCTCTCTGATGGATGACTCTAGCTTGTATCAAATTGACACCAAACCAACCAGCACACCCAAGCCCTAGAGAGATCCTTCTAAGAAACAATGTCCACCCTGAAAGCCCCCCATCACTTTGGTGGTTAAATACCAGTACAAGAACAGAGCCCTCACCAAGAAAGAAGAAAACGTTTTCAGGCTGTCAGAGAATGCAAGGCAGCCTGAAAAGGGGCAAAATGGTTAACCAATAAGTAAATGGTTAACCAATAATAAGTAAGAGCAGAGACAGAAGAAATGAATCTCCCTTGATAACTTGGCATGAGTAAGCTGTGTGTGTGTGTGTGTGTGTGTGTGTGTGTGTGTGTGTGTGTGTGTGTTTTCTAAGGGCTTAGCAGAAGTTCCCTAATATAGGAAGGAAATATATCCCAAAAATCCATTAGACAGACTTGGCATTCACAGACATAGTAAATATTCTGTCAGCCAGCAATCACAAAGGCAAGTTACAAACTGGGAAAGCATTTACCCTTCCTTCTTGAATCCCTAACCAGTCCATGCTAACTTGATGTATTGGTTTCTTTTCTCACTGCTGTGGCAAAAGCCTGACAAGCAATGTAAAGGGGCTAGAGAGATAGACAGGACAGTCCCTAGGGCTTTCTAGTCAGCAAGTCTTGCCAAATCATTGAGTTCCAGGTTTAAAGAAACCCTAAAGGAAGAAGCCAGATAACGACCTCTGGCTTCACATGTGCATGCACATATACACACGCACACACACACCACATATCACATGTGCACTCACATGTGCATGTGCATACACACACATACACACACACACACACACACGCATACACTCTAGCTCAAACACATATGCACAAATAGAAAATGATAGAGGAAGAAGCTGGATGATGACCTCTGGCCTCACATGTGCACACACATGCACACATGTACACACACACATGTGCACACATACACACAATACAGACATACATACCTAGAACCCTTATCTAGCATGCTCAAAGACCTTAGTTTGATTCACAGCACTATAAAGATAAAACTTTAACTAAAAGTAGTTTAAAGAAGGCCTAAGTAGACCCAGACATGGTGGCATATACCTGTAATCCCAGCGGTCAGGAAACTTGGGATTTTGAGTTTGAGGCCAGCCTGGTTGAGCTACATAAGAAGAGCTTACAGACAATATAACAAACAAACTAAAGAATGGGAGCTGATGAGACGGCTTGGTGGTTAAGTGTACTTTTTGCTCTGGTTCCTAGCATCCATGTGTGGTGGCTCATAACTCTGGCTTCAAGGGATCTGTCACCCTCTTCTGGCATCCATGGAAAAACTACATGCACATATGCATATAGCCCACCACCCCGTAGACAATAAATAAAATAACTATTTGCGAATAAAACAAAAGACTACATTCAGGTAGAAATGAACACCCACACGCTTCCTCCCTCCCAAAGTAAGAGCTAAGGAGATGGGTACCACATCACTTTTCTGATGGAAGCTGACTGATCCTCACAGCCCCAGAGCATCTGTCGGGTAATAACTAGAATTCATCTTTCATCTGCCCCACCAGTGGACATAAAGTCCCTGCCATTTACCTGATTTGTGGAATGGCACCTGAGATCCTCATTGCCGTCACCACCCCCGATTTGAGAGTAAACTTCTCCTAACAGTACTGACTGCTTTCTCTGAGCTGGCATTGAAAGCAGATCTAACAGTGTTTTCAGTTCCCACTGCACGCTCTGAGTGAGGGCTTGGCAAGGCTCTCCAGCCGCCAGCCAGGCGGTGCCTCTGCCCCCATCAAAGCTTCCCTTTCCTTCCAGTGCTGTTCCTTCTGATGGTGGAGTCCCCTCGCCCCATCAGGCACATTGGCATCCTTTTAAATTGTCCCATAACTACCATGGGCAGAGGCTGAATCATGCTTCCAGACCCAGGCAACTCCCTAAAGAAAAGATGGGTGTTCCACGGCCATTGTTGGCTTAATTAATGGACTCTGTGTTGTAATTTATTATCAAGCAGCAATTAAACAGAGATAAAAGAGGCACCGTGGAGGATAATTTCCTGTCTTGCAGCATGTGTTTATCAACAAGATGGAAGGAGTTCCTGGCCACTCAGAGTTGCCTGCTTGCGCTAAAGTGTCTGTGACAAGTTCATTAAGTGTCTTGTTTGTGTCTGATTAATAATTTGAATTAGGCAAAGATGTATTCTTTTTTTTCTTGAGCCTAATTTGTTTTTAGATGTTTTTTAAAAAAACTGTGTGTGTGTGTGTGTGTGTGTGTGTGTGTGTACATGTACATGTGTTGGTGACTATGCATGCAAGTACCCTCAGAGATCAGAACAGCACATCAGGTCCCCTAGACCTGAAGTTACAGGTGATTGTGAGCTGTCTGATGTGGGTGCTGGGAACCAAGTGTATGGGAGACATTTCAGATTCTAGTCACAGCAGTAGCCTGCAGATCCCAGCCTTATGCTATGACTGAGCTAATGTCCAGGGTAGTCACAGGACAATCTGACAGAAGGACTAATTGACCATGAATTTGACTTTGTTTGCATCCTTCGTGGTGTGTGTGTGTGTGTGTGTGTGTTGCCTGTGGCTGCCATAAGGTTAACTCTGGCTGTCATTTCTCAGATGCTGTTCACCTTATTTTTGAGACAGGGTCTGTTACTGGCCTGGCCCAGATCTCACCCGTAGGCTAGGCTACCTGTATATTGAGACCTGGGGATCCTCCTGGGGATCCTTCTATCCCCTCTTCCCCAACCCTGGGATTCCAAGTATGCCCCATCATACCTGGATACATATATATATACATATACGTATACATATACATGTGTATATATACATAGCAAGTCACTATGTATATACACAAGTATATGTATATGTATATACATATACAGCCAGAAATTTTTTAATGTGGGTGCTGGGATTCATACTCAAGTCCTGCTGCTGGCACAGCAGAGCCACAAGGCATCTTCCCAGCCCCTTACTTCTGTTTCTTCCAGCCCTAGCAGCCCATCTTCCCCAGCCAGAGTTTGTGATTACACTGAGAGGAAGGTCACACTGCCCCCACCCCAGGACCCTAGGGACTTCCTAAAACCTCTCCTCAGTCATCCTTCACTGTCCTGTGGCATCCAGGCTGTCCTCTCAAATCCCTCCCACTTAATGAGGATACTTTTGAAATTCTCCGCTGCATCTGCAATGTGTCGAAACAGGAAACATCACAGCACGTTGTTTAGAAGCTCCGGGACATGACACGCCCATCCATGATGGCCTTTTAAGCTGACTCGATCTTACATAGCCAACCTTAACTGCTGTGAGTTCCCCATTATGTCTAGAAGACAGCATTGCTCAGCTTGTCCCCCCCATCCTCTGGCTCTTAGGTTCTTTCTGCCTCCTCCACTTCTGCTCAAGGGAGGTTGGTATAGATGTCTCTATACTTATTCTTCTCAGCATTTTGACCAATTACGAGTCCCTCCATTAACCACCGCCCACTGATGAGGGAGGTCAGCATCCCCAAAGCAAGTTGTGCTTGAAAGAGAAAACAATCAGTTTCCATTTGTGAGGTGTCTAGCTCTGTTCTGGGGGCAGAGGAGGGGGTGGGGAGTGGGACAGGGGGGAGCTTTCTGGTCAGATGATGTTTTAGTTTCTCATCTTGTCCTTGTGGTAAAATATCTTCAAAAAAATTTAAGGGAAGAAGGGTTAACTTTGGCTCTCAGTTCAATAGTACCATCCATCAGGAAGAAGATGGCACAGTAGCAGAGTGGACTGTGGGTTATGGCAGCAGGAATGTTAGCGTTTGTTTATATTTTTGTTAGTTTGGAAAAAGAAAGAGAAAATACCAGTGCTCAGCTGGTTCCTTATATCTCTCTCCCCTCCATCCCTCCATTGTTGGGAACAAAATAAAGGGGAGGGGGGCCCTGGGGAAGAATGGAAGGAAAAAGATGCCCACACCCCGTCAGAGTTTCCCTATTCTCTGGTCAGGCGTGGGAGGGCTGCTACCTACCCTATCCACTCATCCCTGGGTGGGCATTCCTCTATCCCACTCTTCAGGGGATGGCCAAGGGGCAGCCCTGCCTGGGGACGCCCCCCCCCCAAAGCTACTTTGATAAAGTAGGGTTGTGGGAGAGAGGGAATAAAGGAATAAGTTCCCAACACTAACCCAAGTACGCAGCGGAACTTGAAGGAGCAGAGACTGTCTATTCTTTAAGAGCTTTATTATAGAAATGCAAGGGAAAGAAAGAAGGGAGAGAGAGAGAGAGAGAGAGAGAGAGAGAGAGAGAGAGAGAGAGAGAGAGAGAGAGAGAGAGAGAAGGGCTAGAAAGAAAGAGAGAGAGAAAGAAGGAGAGAGGAGAGGAAAGAAGACAGAGAAAGGGAAGAGGAGAGAGAAGTGAGGGGTAAGAGGACAAAGGAATGAGAGAGCGAGATGGGGGCTGAACACCTCTTTTTATGATCTTCACTGTTGCTAGGTAACTGGGGAGGAGTTTAGCCTGAAGGTCAGAAGCTTGGGCCATTGCTTACATGACTACTGACCATGCTTCTCTTGTGGGGGCTGTGAGAGGTGGTACCTTAGGCAGAGGCCGGAGTTCTAGGAGCATGAGGGAACGCCTACCATGTCATGAAGGTGAATTATGGCCATCGGGGTTCAGACCTCAGCTCAACTGGAGACCAGCTTGCAATTCCCCACACTCCATCCCTTATTTGTGTGGGAATTTGTATACATTTGCATATGTGTATGTATATGGAGGACAGAGGGAAACTTCAGGTGTCCGCAAGGACTTGCCATTATGTTTATTAAGAGAAGGTCTTTCACTGGCTTGGAGATCACCAAATAGACTAGTCTGAGTCACCAAGTAGACTAGTCTGGATTACCAAATACTGGGTCACCAAGTAGACTAGTCTGGATCATCAAGTAGAGACTGGTCTGTCTGCCCAGCCCAGGAATCCATCTGCCATCTGTCTTCACTCCCCATCCTGCCATCACTAGGATTACAGACTTTTTACCTGGTTCTGGGGATCAAAGTCAAGTCCTCATGGTTGCAAGGCAAACCATTTGCTACAAGCCTGGCTGTCTTTTATCCTCTTTGATGCACTCTAGGACCCCAGCCTATAGATTAATGCTACCCACATCTATTTAGTAAATCCCCTCCTCAGTTAAACTTTCCTGGGAACACACTTACAGACACACCTAAAAGTATGCCTCATTAATGCCCTTACTTATTTATTTTTACATTGTGTGTGTGTGTGTGTGTACACATGCACTCAGACACAGAGGTCAGAAGTACAACCTATAGGAGCCCTTCTTTCTTCCATGTGGATTCCACAAATTGAACTCAAGTCCCAAGGCTTGGCAGCAAACACCTTCACCAATTGAGCCCCCCTTAAGCATTTCTTAATCCAACTGAGTTGATGATAGAAATTCATCATGCTCAGGGCCAGGTATACTGCTGCCCCTTTGCCTGTCCTCTCTGTTGTCTTTTCTCTCTCTTCTCTTCTGAGACACTCACCGTCCTTCTTTCAGTTAATCTATCACCAGAACGGCACATGAGAATTGTTTTTTGCCGCCTAATTAAATGTAATCTGATCTTGGACTCCTTCTCCAATGGCTTCATCTTTGAAGCAATGTATCTTATAAACGCCTTGTCATTATGATGCATTGTGCCAATAAGGTACTCACACCCCAATGAAATGACATGGCCCAGTGAGCAATTAGCTTAGGGAAGGCAGAAGCAGATGTGAGTGACAGCCAGGAGGCTGCCATCCAAATACAATCCTGTGAGCGCTGAGGGGAGGAGACGGAGCCATGGAGAACATGATGAGGGGAGCTCCCAAGGAAAGATGATTCTGACCAGAAATTAGCCTTGTGATTCTAGGGATATGCCTCTACTATTTGGTAGATGTCTCTTTTACCTAGGATGTGACCACTTTATGCTTGCTTCATTTTTAAAGATTTTAATTTTCATTATGTATATGCATGTGGGTCTATGCATTGCAAGTGCAGATGCCTTTGGAGGCCAGAAGAGGGCGTTAGATCCCCTGAAGCAGACTGGCAGTTGTGAGCCACCTGACATGAGTTCTGGGAAGCAAGCTCAGATTCTCAGGTCTTCTACAAGAACAAGCACTGAACCATATCCCCAGCCCTGTTCTATTATTACTATTATTGTTATTGTTATTATTTTACATTCCAGCCACTGCACACCCCCTTCTCCCCTCCCACAGTTCCTCATCCCATTCCTCCTCTTCCTTGTCTCCAAGATGGTGCCCCCCCAAGGCCTCCCCCTTCCTTGGGGCCTCAAGTCTCTCCAGGGTTAGGTGCATCTTCTCCCACTGAGGCCAGACCAGTCAGTCCCCTGCTACATATGTGCATAGGGGCCATGTGCTTGGGAGGTCACTTCTCCATGCTCTTCAGCCTGTGTATGCTCCTGGTTGGACTCTAGGAGCTCCCTGGGGTCTGGGTTAGTTGAGACTTCTGCTCTTGCTATGGGGTCACCCTTCCCTTCAGCTTCTTTAATCCTTCCCCTAATTCAACCATTGAGTTCAGCCCAATGGTTGGATGTAAGTATCTGCGTGTCTCAGTCAGCTTTAGCTTCATTTTTTAAAGTGGATAATGTCATCGCTGTTTTTATATAATTGCACCTTGAAATTTTTTTCAAATAAAATTAAGTCTGTGTGTGTGTGTGTTTGTGTGGTATTTGTACTCCTGTGTATAAAGGAACACTTATGAGTGGAGGGTGTGTGGACATATGTGTGGATGCAGGTGGAGGCTGGGAACCAACCTTAAGTGCTGTCTGTCCTGTGTTTTGGGGAGTGGGGGGTACTCACTGGCCTGGAACACCCTAAGTAGGTTAGGATGACTGGACAGTGAGCCCCAGGGATCCGCCCAACCTGCCTCCCAGCTCTGAAATTACAAGTGTGTACCTCCATGCCTGGCTTTTGTACATGGATTCTGAGCGTCAACTCAGGTCCTTATGCTTGCAAAGCCAGGAATTTACTAACGGAGCCACCTCCCCAGCTCCAAAAAGCATCCTTTACAATATATAACCTAATGTTTTTGTTTTTAAAACGGGGGTCACTATGTTGCCCAGGATGCCCTTGAACTCCTGAGCTCATATTATTAGTTCTCTTTCTGGTTACTGTAACTGAATGGCAAACAGAGGTAACTCAAAATAGGAAAGTAGGTTCAGGGTTCCGGGTCCTGGAGGCCTGGAAGGCATGGCAGTGGGAGAGTAGCTTTCAGCTATGCTGCTGTAGTGAAGTGAGTGGGGTGTCTGCTTCTCTCACAGCAGCAGACAGGAAACATCACCTGGGTCTTGGGGATCAAATCCAGATCATCTAGCTTGGCAGCCAGGGCTCCCACCCATGGAGCAATCCAGTTAGCTCTCCTATGCAGTATTTCTTTTAAATATTTATCTATGTATTTTATACACAGAAGTGCTCTGCCTCAATTAGGCCTGCCTGCCAGAAGAGTGCATCGGATCCCATTACACATGGTTGTGAGCCACCATGTGGGTGCTGGGAACCAAATTGGAGACTTCTGGACGAGCAACCAGTGCTCTTAACCTCTGAGCCATTGCTCCAGCCTCCCTTATGCACTATTTTAAAAGTCATCCACCTACCTGACTACACATAGCCGTTGAGAGCTCGTTTGTGTGAGTGATGCTTGCACCTTTGACTTCTGTTCATTACTATGGGAGCTTTGACTCCCGGGTCCGAGTGACTTAGAGCTCTGGGGGCGCTTCTGTGAAAGATATTTACCAGAGAGCAACTAAGGGAGACTCCCAGTGTTAATCGCTGGCCTCTATATACATTCGTACACAAATGTGCTCCCATACATGCAAACACACATACACCCATACACATGAAAAATGAAAACCAGAGACACCCAGTAGGGATGAAGAAGTTGAAGCAGAGATGAAGAAGTCGGAAGCTCATAAGAGCAGACAAGATAATAAAATAAAATTTTTAGCTACATTAAAATGAAAAGGTCTGGTGAAACAGAAACAAGGTTCTGGTTCTCCAATGGTGTACACTGTTGTTTTTATGCTAATTCCATATATAAATGGTGGTCAGTGTAGAAGGTTCCTGTGCACTGCTAGCCTGCTGCTTTCTTTGCCTGGCTGGCTTCCTGTAACCACAGGCTTTTCTACCCAGCATCTTTGTTCCCTGAAATAACAACTCTGAGATTTCTTATATATGAATAAGTGCCTGGGCCAATAGCTTTGGCTCATTTCTGGTAGCTCATAACTCCATTATCCCAATTAAACTAATCTAAGTCTTGTCATGTGGTTAGTTACCTTTCCTCTGGTTCATGAGCTGGTCTCCATCAGCATTAGGGGTAAATCTCCCCTGCACCTGACTATCCCAGAGTGACACCCCCCATACATCCCACCTTCTAATCTTGCCTCAGTTTCATTGGCCATAGGCTTTTGTATCGAAAGGTGATGCTTCCACACAGTGCATAACAGATTCTCTCTACAGGTTCCCTACATGCACAGAACATCTCAGGACAGGCTGGAGGGATGTCTCAGTGGTCAAGAGCGTCCTTGCTGCTCTCACAGAGGACCCAAACCCAGTCCCTAGTGCCCATGTCAGGTAATACACAACTGCTTACAACTCCAGCTCCAGGGAAATCCAACGTCCTACTCTGGCCTCTGTGGGCACTACACTCAGATGCACATAGACATGCACATAGTTTAAATATAAGATAGGTCTTCAGAAAAAAAAAAAAGAACAGGGCAGGAGAAAAACTTTTGTATATTCAGAGTAGTCACAATCATAGAAAGCCATTCTTACATGTCTCAGTTGAGCATGAAGCTAAGACATCAACTGAAGAAGCAGGCTGGAATCAACAGAACACACACACACACACACACACACACACACACACACACACACACACACGTCTCCCGAACAGAAGGTACACAAACTCCACTCTTCACTGAGCCTGGCTTTCCATGCTGACTGTGCCTGATTTTAAAGTGACGAGAGAGCCCCTTAATGGTAAAGGCTTTTCGAGCCATGTTTTTATTGGCGATTTAATGGATTTTTCAATGCGTCCCAGAGTCGTTTCGCAATTATTGTCAGGTTTTTGTTTATCTGGCTGTAACCTGAATATTTCAATTCTCCCTCAAGGCTGTTAAATCTGGGTTAATAGTCGTGAGTCTCTCTTAGATCATCTCAACTAGAAAATGCTTTTCTCTTCTAAATGAGAATTAATGGTATTTGGTGGGCAGAGGTTTTATGTTTCCTCGTGCACTTGGGTTGTAGATAATAGGGTTCATTTCTTCTCTTGGACCCAGCAGGCAAATCTAGAGTGACCCTACCCCATTTAAAGGTATTTACCCACCACTGGCTCTTTGTAATACACTTTTCTTGATCCTTGTGGCTTTCAAAAATGGGTGAGATGCTGCTAGCCTAAAACCCACCAGGGCTGGGGAGACAATGTGGTCAATAAATGCTTGGCAGGCAGGGATGAGGGCCCAGAACACATGCAAAAAAAGACAGGTATGGTGGTTCAGCTCTGATTTCAGCACTGTCAAGATGGAGACAGGGAGATTCCCTGGGGCTCCTTGGCCAGTCAACCTTGCCTCTTTAATGAGTTCTGGGAAACTGAAAATCCAATCTGAAAATGTAAGGTGCAAGGTCCCTGAAGAATGACACCCAGTTGGCATCTGGCCTACACACACACACACACACACACACACACACACACACACACACACGCACATGCCCGCACTCCTGAATACCCACATGTGCATGTGCACCTACACACAAACATGCACCCACATGAGCACATTCACACACAGACCATATCTGATTTATGTTTGTGGCTTGACTAAAAAAATGAATGAGCATAGAAAGGGAGAGAGAAAGGCTTACAGTGTCTGCCAAATGAAGAAAGGGAAGCTGAGACCAGAGGAATTGAGTAAAGGTGTGTACAAGCAGATTTTAGTGAGTTAGCAGAGACCATCTAAACCAAATGGAAATAAAGGCATCCAGGGCCTAGGCCAGGGGCAGGAGACTGAGGGATGGTGGTGTGTACCATGGTTATGGGAGAGATGCTGTCCAAAGAGTCTCAGAAGATGACTCTAAAGCTGATGGAGACCCAGGCACATGTGGGACGTGAGGCTGCCTTGGGTGTGGTCAGCAAGCACCTAGCCTTCAGAAAGCAGTCGCTAAGAATCACACAGAGCCCATAGTTTAGTGTGACAATGAAATATCAGGTGGCTGACTTTGGTCAGAGAAGTGTCTAAATGACAACTCTGCACAAATGATAAAGATTTAGACAGAGGGATGCCGAGAGAGAGAGAGAGAGAGAGAGAGAGAGAGAGAGAGAGAGAGAGAATGAATGAATATGAATCACCATTACACCAAACCTGAAAACCTAAATTAGTTCCTGGGACCCACAAAGTGGAAGGAGGAAACTGATTCCCTCAAGTAGACCTCTGACTTCTATTCTTGCTCCCCCCGACACACACACACACACACACACACACACACACACACACACACACACACAATTAAATACAATGTTAGATAGATCAATGACAAGAACAATACTATCTGTGATAGCATCAAGAAAGTTAAGTTAAAATACTTGGGAACAAATTCAACCAAAGGCATACATGGCCTGTCCACTGAAAAGTATGGAACATCACAGAAAGGCATTCCAGACTGGGAACAGGGGGTTTTGGTGGGCATGGAATAAACTGAACACTCCCCTGGCACAGTACAATACTGTCAGGATTCGTGTGTGTGTGTGTGTGTGTGTGTGTGTGTGTGTGTGTGTATGTGTGTGTTCTTTCTAGAACTGATTTGAATACACAGGAGATGCAGCATATGCCAAAGAATGTTGACTGCAAGCAATTAAACTGAAAACGCACACTCCAGTTCTAAAACCCATTCCAGAGCTACAGTAAATCCCATTCTGTGTGGAGCAGGGAGGTGGGCCAGAGAGTTAAGGAGCTCACTGTGCAAATGTGAGGTCCAGAGTTCTGATCCCCACATACATGCCATATGGGCATGGTGACAGGTCTGTAATTCCAGCCTCAGATGTCATTAAGGCAGGCAAGCTATCAAGACTAGCTACATCTAACTTTGACTGACAGACCCTGCCTTGGTGATTAAGATGAACTGCAATCAAGAAAGAGTCCTAGTATTAACATCAGTCCTCCACATGTGGGCGGATACCTGCAAGCACACCCTACACATGCAAAACATCTACACACACACACACACACACACACACACACACACACGTTGGGGCTGTTCAATACGATAATAGAAGGAAAGGACCCAGAGATCTGTGGAATAGCATTGAAAGCCCCTAAATAATTTGTCACATTCGCAGCCAACTGATCTCTGACAAGGGTGACATGAGAGTCTTTTCAACAAATGATGCTGAGACAACTAGATACCTACATGAAAAAGGGTGCATTCGGACACGTCCCTTAGATCATCTAGAAAAAGAGCTCAAAATGGATCAAAGACCCAACTAAATATAAGAGCAAAAACCATGAAAGTCAGAAAACACAGGGGGCGGGGGTGCTCCTGACCTTGGCGCTGGCAAGGATGGTTTCTCAGATACATCAAAAGTGCCAACAAATGAAGAGAAAAACCAGATCATTATCAAAATTAAAGACGCTTTGTGCTTCAAAGGACACTGTCAATGCCGTGAAACATTCACAGGATAGAGCAAAGTGTATGACCACCATCTGAGAAGGGTCCAGCGTCCAGATATGTAAAGAATTTTTCCCATCTCACAGAAGAAAGGGAGAGGGGAGAAGCTGGGGTGAGAAACCAAGAAAAATGGAAGGGAGGAAGGGAGAGAGGGGTAAGGGGAGGGGAAAGGGAAGGAAAGAATAAAGGAACGGAGGGAGGGAAGAAGGGAGGGGAGAGAGAGAGAGAGAGCGCGCGCTGCACAATGGTTCATTGGGTAAAGGTGCTTGCTATCAATTCAGTTCAATTGTGTTCAATCCCAGTTCTCACATTTGGTAGGAAAGACCTTTACTCCTGCAAGTTACCCTTTGACCTTTATTGCCCTGTGCATGCATGCATTTATGCACACATGTGCACATATACACACACACAGAGAGAAAGAGAGAGAAAGAGAGGAGAGAGAGAGAGAGAGAGAGAGAGAGAGAGAGAGAGAGAGATCAACTCACTTTTTAAAACAGGCAAAGGTCCTAAGTGAGTGTGTCCCTAAAGAAGAAAACATTTTTCAGTATGCTCTTTAACACCATTATCAGAGAAATGCACATCAAAACCACAATGGCCAGCCGGGCATGGTGGTGCATGCCTTTAATCCCAGCACTCAGGAGGCAGAGGCAGGTGGATTTCTGAGTTCGAGGCCATCCTGGTCTACAAAGTGAGTTCCAGGACAGCCAGGGCTACACAGAGAAACCCTGTCTCGAAAAAGGCCAGTTCTCACTCTCTAGGATGGCTAAAATAAAAATCAGAACAGGCAATCTCAAGGTTCGGCCAGAATTCAGGAACTTTGTTCGCCAGTTTGTTAAAGCAAGTTGCTTTGGAAGACGATTTGACAGTTACTGAAGGAGTCACACACAGAGGTACCATAGGACTGCAAATGAGCAGTTCCAACCAGAGATATACACTGGAAAAAGTGAAAGCTCTATGGCTTGTGTCCTACTGGGGAGACGTGAGCAGACTCTATACTCACCCCAGATAAGGCTCTGACAGCAGATCGAAGAAACACTTGCACCCAAGCTTGGCTCAGTGAAGCAATGAGGCTTTGGGGGTTACTGACAATTGCAGATGTGTGGATACTTGCAGGAGCAAGGTTGATGCACACTCAGCTGCCTCTGTAATGATGCATGAAATCTCACTGCACAACTTACAGGCAGCTCAGCTGGTCAGAGTCCTCTTTCTCCATCATCTGTCACTCTTCATATGATTCCCCTACTCGTTAGGAAATCTCATAAGTTTCAGGAACTTCCTGGGACTTTTGGGTTTGTTTACTTCCTGCACCTTAAGGAGCCTCTCCTTGAGGGAAAGAATGTTTTCAATTTGAAAACATTTCATTTCATTTCAATTTGCACAACATACATACATACACACACACGCACACATGCACACACACACACACACACACACACACACACACACGATGTCTTTCCATAGCCAGTGTGATTCACAATGCTCCAAAGTAGAAACATGGAAACAACCCACATCACACTAGGTGGAAAATGAAGGCAAAGGAATGTTGTTTAATCACACCAGGGAAAAGGGGGACCAAAGTGCCCGAACCCACATGCATCCAAAGACAAGAGAAGAGATAAGTAGTGGCTGGGACAATGAGAGAAAACAGAGAGGAAGAGACTGAATCACACAGAAGGCGTGGCTTGGAAAGTTGAAGCCAGAACACTCTGGAGGTTGGCAGATGAGTATCCTGTCTGAGCAAGGGACTATCTGGACCAACGCCTTGGAGGCAGGAGACCAGAACATGAGGAATGTGGAGAAGTCACAGTTGGCAGACTTCACCAAGATAGCTCCTCACCCAGACCCAGACCAAGATGGGAGAATTTTGTCCGAGGGCAGGCCCTGGGCTCACTACTCTTCTACCTTGCAACAGAAGAGTGGGCATGAGATCTGTTGGTTTGATGTCATTGGTTACTTTCCTCATCTGTCACAGACGTACCAGACATTAACACCTTAATAGAAGAGGATCTGTTCTGACTCAGGGTTTCAGAGGGCCCTGGGCTACCACTATGAGGCAAGCATAGAGAAGAACTCACCTCCTGGCAGAGGGCATGTGTGAAGGCTGTCCACTTCATGACAGACACTGACCGAGCATGAGATAGGAAACAGCCAGAGATAACTGAGCTGCAAAGATGTCCCCCACTGACCTACTGGAAAGGGACAGTCTCAGCACAAGACACCCCAAGACTAAGTTTTCAGCACAAAGGAAATTTACTTGTCCCAGAGGGACAAAGGGTAGGGAATAAGAAACAAGACAGGAGATAGATGATGAGGGAGAAGAGAAAGGGGCAAGGGAGAAGTGGACAGGATATTTGCTGGGAGGGACAAAAAACTGCCTCTGGCTAGAGAGGAGATAGACCTGCTCCTTAGACAAATGGCGGTTTATAAAAGTAAATGGGAACCCCCATGTTAGGGTGAGGAACTTTATTTTGATTGGACAGGTTAATTAGAGTAGCCAAAATGGAGCTTTTGATTGCTGGATGTTAATACTTTGAAAGTTGGGTCTTGGTGGGGTGGTCAGCCTCAGGAGGAGGAAGTAGCCAAATGGAGAGATGGCTCAGAGGTTAAGAGCACTGACTGTTCTTTCAGAGGTCCTGAGTTCAATTTCCAGGAACCACATGGTGGCTTACAACCATCTATAATGGGATCTGATGCCCTCTTCAGAGGTATCTAGAGACAGCAACAGTACACACACACACACCTCACATACAATCTAATGGTTTTTAGCAAGGAGAATGCTTGCCAGAGTCATGTTTGCTATGCTTGGGCCTGCTAGGGCCCCTCCACAACTTGCTTCCTCTCACAATGCCCTACCTCCTAAAGGATGATAGCCTAAAATAGTGTCACCAATGGGAGACCAAAAAAGTAAAATGTGAGCCTGTGAGAATCATTTCACTCAGTCCACAGCATCCATCATCTTTCAGACGACAGAGACCTTCACGAAAGCATCTATGTGCCAGCCCATGAACCCAGCAGAATTTCTTTATATAGATGTGAAACTGCCACCAAGAGCTCATCTGTCCTACTTAGCTGCTGTGGTGGTTTGAATAGGAATGGCCCCCACAGACCCATGTATCTGAAGGTTTGGTTCATGGGGAGTGGCACTATTAAGAGGTATGACCTTGTTGGAGAAAGTGTGTCACCATGGTGGAGGTGGACTTTGAAGTCTTCTATGCTCAAGCTAGGCCTAGGGTTGTATACAGTCTCTTGCTGCCTGCAGATCAAGATGTAAAACTCTCAGGTCCTTCTCAAGCACCATGTCTGCCTGCATGCCTCCATGCTTCCCACCATGACAATAATGTAAACCAGCCCCACTTAAAGGTTTTCCTTTGTAAGAGTTGCCATGATCGTTGTGTCTCTTCATGGCAATAAAACCCTAAGACAGCTGTCAACTTGACACAGCCTAGAGTCACCTGAGAATGGAGTCTCAACTGAGAAATAGCCCATATTACATTGGCTGGTAGATATGTCTGTGGGGGATTGTTAATGAATGTAGAAGAGCCAAGCCTACTGTGGGCAACACCATTCCCTAGGCAGATGGCCCTGGCCTGTATGAGAAAGCTAGTTGGGCATGTACCTCTGAGCAATCCAGTAAGCAGCACTTCTCCATGGTTCCTCCTTCAAGTTCTTGCTTGTGTTCCTCCCCGACTTGCCTGTCCTGATGGACTGTTCCCTGAAATGTAGGATGAAATAGCCTCTATCTTCCTCTAAGTTGCTTTTAGTCTGGTTTTAAAATCACAGCAACAGACATAAAAGTAGAACACTACCCCTCCTTACCTGCCCACACTCTGGTGCCAACATAGTTTGGACTGGTATCTGATTTTTGCTGGTTTTAGTATGGAGGGCTTCATGGTTTTCATGCCCCAACAGGCCTCAGAACGGAACCTCTAACTCCAAGCAGCATTAAGCTCTGCTCTTTAAACATCTGGGTCACAGATATGCTCAGTTAATTAATGTTCTTAGCACCGCTCATTTGCCTGCTGGATAATAGATTGATTCATAATTTCAATAAGCAGCTGTGTATATCTTTCCATGGAACATAAAAGCAGCCTGCTGTCATTCATCAATTTGCATTTGGGTGAATTGAATCACACTCGAGGCAGTGTTGTTTAGGGAGGGGAAGGGGGTTTCTTACCATTTTACCTCAAACAATTACTCTGATTTGGAACTAATTTGCGTATGGAGCACACATTGATGGCGTCTCTCTCAAGGACACTTAATAAGCTATCACTTCTTCAAGGGGAGCAGGGAGGCTCCCTTTGGGAGATCAGAGCCAAGGGTTTCTGAGTAGCTTTCGCCAAGAGACGAGAAGCCCTCAAGAAAAATCTTATCACCAGAGGAGTCACTCCTGTGTCTGAGCAGACTCCTCATGCAGTGGTTCCTTTGTTCATGCTGTGACAAAATCACCCCACAACAAAGCTCAAGGAGGGAAGGGCTTGCTGGGGCTCACAGCCTTAGGTAGAGTCATGGCAGCAAAGGTTCCGTGGCATAATGGCGGCTGGTTACATGGACTCCATGGCCAAGAAGCAGAGAGAAATGAGAGCTGGTGTTCAGCCTGCTGTCCTTTTTAATGAGTCCAGAATCCCAGGATAAGAATGGTACCACCCACATTTCGGGTGGGTCTTTTCACATCAGTTAACTCCCAGAAAAAAAAAAAAAAAAAACCCTAATAGGCATGTCCAGAGGTTTGTGTCCTAGATGATTCAAGACCCTGTCAACTCGGTGATTGAAAGCAGTCACTGTATTCTGTTATTTTCTTGGTTGATTCCCAGGCTCTCTGGAAGATTCGAGGACTTTTCTAACAGTCTACAGACACACCTTTCTCTTTAGCTGCTTGAGGCACAGGAGCCTGACATCTGTGTACCTGTTATGTGCCAGCAAATCAGCCAGATGTCTCCACGCCTCAGTTTCTTCACCTATAGCCTGGGAGTCCAACCCCTCCATAGGGGATCCTTTTAAGGGAACATTTCATAGCTAAACCATAGTATGAACCCAGACCACCGAACCATTTAGCTGACCTGTACAATCATTAGCAATAATGAGTATACATTTTGATATGCAGCATGCAGCACTTACTATTACAGAGATGCTGTTCCTGTGATGGACTCTGTCTTGAGAAAGATGTCAAGCCATACTATCTCTATCGATTAGCCAGTACTACGTAGCAATGATAGAATCTATTATTGCCGGGTTGGGAAATTACATTATCTATTTCTTATATAGTACTTATAATGTAAAGTATACCTTAAATATATAACTAATTTAACTAGTTGCCCAGACGGTTCTATTATCTGGACCAGTACCATGGCTTAGATAAGCAGTGTCCCCTGAAAATGAGTGTATGTTGAAAGCTTTGAGCTCTAACCTACAGAACTGTTGAGAGGTACTGAATAATGAGGGCTCTAACCCAATCAACTGTTTGATCCATTGATGGAACCACAGGTTCATGACGTTGTGGGGAAGTGGTTTGAATTATAATTATAATCTTAGGTAGAGTGTCATTGCTATGAAAGGACTCACGACCAAGGCAACTCTCTTACAAAGAACAACATTTAGTTGGGGCTGGCTTACAGTTTTAGAGCTTCAGTCCATTATCATCATGGCAGGAAGCATGGCAGCATGCAGGCAGACACGGTGCTGGAGAGAGAGCTGAGAATTCTGCATCTAGATCCAAAGATAGCAGAAGGAGACTGTGTACCACACTGGGTGTAGCTTAACCTTATATATGAGTCCTCAAAGATCACCTCCTTAGTGACACACTTATTCCAACAAGGTCACATGTCCTAATATTACCACTCCCTAGGGGCCAAGCGTACACACACTATGAGGGCCATTGCTATTCAAATCACCACAGACTTGTGACTGTAAGATCATCTTCCTAGTCACCTCTTGCCTTCTTGGTTCTCTTGGAGATCATGAGGTGAGAGGCTTGCCCTGCCTCAATGCTGCCTTACACACAGAGAACACGCCAGAAACAGCAAAGCCAGGTGCTCCTGAACCAAAAACCTGTGAAACCAAGTGAAACCTGTGAGCCAAGTGAATCTCTCCTCCTTTAAATATTGGGCTCAGTGTCTCCTCACCGGTGACAAACAACTGGTGTGGCTGCTGGCTTTGTCTAGATTCATTAGGCACCTTTTGTAAGTTCAAAGCCTGGCTGAGCTAGGGAGAGAGTTCAAGGACAGCTTAGAGAGATCCTGCATCCAAGCCCCAAACTGAAAAGAGGTCATACAGCATAGCTCAATAGTGGAGTGTTTGTCTCCAGTGTGTGGGGCCCTAGATTCAATCTCCAGTACCAGGAAGGAAGGTGATAAAGGAAGTAGACTGGGGTAGAGGGTGGGGGGATGGAAGAAAAGGAGCAAGAAATGAAGAGACGGGGGAAGCAAGGAAGGGAAGAAGGAAAGAAAGGGAAAGGAAAGAGGAAGGAAGGAGAGTAGGAAGACAGGAAGGAGGAAGAAATGGAAGAATAGAAGAAGTAGTGGAGGAATAATGGAGAGAGGTTGGGGGAGGGAACAAGGAGGGAAATAGGAGGAGGAGAAGGGAGTTGTGACATGGTGTATCTATGTCCAGGCCCAGCTAGCCCAGTGTCCTTCTAGAGCAGGCTGTCTGTATTAGTCAGGGTTCTCTAGAGTCACAGAACTTATGGATAGTCTCTAAATAGTAAAGGAATTTGTTGATGACTTACAGTCTGCAGTCCAATTCCCAACAATGGTTCAGTAGTAGCTGTGAATGGAAGTCCAAGGATCTAGCAGTTACTCATCTTACACAGCAATCATGCAAAGGAGTGAGAGCTAGTCTCTCTTCTTCCAATGTCCTTATATGATCTCCAGCAGAAGGTATAGCCCAGATTAAAGGTATGTGCCATCACACCTTTAATCCCAGATGACCTTGAACTCGGAGATCTCCCTGTCTTAATCTTCTGGAATCCATAGCCACTATGCTTCAAGATCCAGATCAGAAACTTCTATCTCCCAGCCTCCAGGTTAGGGTCACTTGTGAACCTTCCAATTCTTGATTGTAGTTCATTCCAAATATAGTCAAGTTGACAACCAGGGATAGCCATTACACTGTCCAATGCATCAGACACTTGGAGACAGCTGTGTAACCAACAGAAAGCTGAGGTAGGGCCAGGGACCTGAACCATGGGGCCTTGTGGCCTCACCTTTTCCTCTCTTGCCACTCTCCCTCTCTACAGCTTGCCCGCTACACCAA
This sequence comes from Mus minutoides, assembly GCA_902729485.2. NCBI lineage: Eukaryota > Metazoa > Chordata > Mammalia > Rodentia > Muridae > Mus > Mus minutoides. The sequence continues at coordinate 1,879,544 of LR749541.1, forward strand.
GGAAGGCTTCCTGCACTTGGGTGCTTTGGGGACCACCACTCTCCTCCCCGATACCCGCTGCCTGGTGGACAACTCCAAGAGTCGGTTGCCACAGCTCCTGGATTGTGACAAAGTCAAGAGCAGCTTGTTCAAGCGTTGGAACTTCATCCAGGTGAGCTCTCGGGGGACAGGGCTGGGGAAGGAGCAAGTGCAGATGCTACTGGTCACAAGATGGCCACAGGAGGGCCACAACATGGTTGGTTGGTGTCCTCAAGACTCCCCTACAATGCCACTGGGGAGCCAGGTCTCCCAGCCCTAAGCCAAGATCATGACTCAATAATAGGAGGACTGGAGGAAGGATTTCGGAGACGTAGTCTGCCTGATTCCATTGCCAGTGTTGGGGCTGCTTAGGATAAGTCTGTAGAGTAGATTCCTGAACACTATTAAGCACTCTTCGCCAGGATTGAGAAAGTCAGATCTCAAATAACCCCAGAAATTTCCATATGTGTACCTACTCCTGTGTATGCAGGTACACATGTACATACATATGGAGGTCAGGAGCAAACCCTCAGGCACTAACTACCTTGTTGTGTGCACATGAATGTGGGGCTCATAGGGGCCACAAGGGGGCGTCAGAGCCTCTGGAGCTGCAGTTACATACCGTGGGGGCTGTGCAATCGGTGGGCTGGGAACTGAACTTAGAACCTCTAGAAAATCAGCAAATGCTGTTAACAGCCGAGCCATGTCTCTACCCGCTCCAGCTCCTACCTTGAGACAGAGCTCTCACTGGCTTGGAATTTGCCAAGCAAGCTAGGCTAGCCAGCCAGTGAGCACCAAGGGTCCTTCTGTATGCACATTACCATCCCCAGCTTTTTTTTATATAAGTGCTGGCAATCAAATACTCAGATCTGCATGCTTACATGGCAAGCACATGCGCACACACACACATGCATGCATACACATGTGCGCATGCGCACGCACACACGCGAGTGTGCGCGCGCACACACACACACACACACACACACACACACACACACACACACACACACACACACGTAGCAGTCAGAAGATAATTTGTGGGACTTAGTTCTTCTCTTCCATCATATGGGTCCCAGAGAATGGCGCTCAGGTCACCAGGCTTGGCAAGCTACATCACCATCCTGACCCCAGGAGACCTCAATTCTGCCCCAGTCACCACCCCTAGAACTGGGTGACCCCCTTGGGCCCTTCCAATGTGGGAGCATGTGGGTGGGATTTGTTCCCCCCACGAGAAGCCACAAACACAGGAGCTGTGGCGAAGTTTCTCTGTCTGCCTTGCTCCTTGCTTCTTTCCTTTCTTTCCTCCCAGAATGGAGCCATCATGAATAAGGGCACAGGGCGCTGCCTAGAGGTGGAGAATCGGGGCCTGGCCGGCATCGACCTAATCCTTCGAAGCTGTACGGGACAGAGATGGGCAATCAAGAATCCCATCAAGTAGATGGACAGAAGGAGGGCACATGGAGCCCAGACCCAGGGCAGGGCCTGGCCATCCTCAGAAGCAGCCACATGGTGGAGAGACAGCAGGCACCCGGAGGATGCTCTATGGACCTCTCAGGGCTCCTCCAGAGCAGCCCTGGATAAAGATGTTACGTCCCCCTCAGGCATTCTGCCTGTGTACTTTGAAGATCTCCCCCTTATTCTCATCTGGGGACCAGGGGCTACAACTTCTGGGTACTAGAGGGTGAGGCTGCTCATATCTCTCCACCGTATCATCTCCCACCCCAGCATCAGCAGCTGGGTTCTGGCAGGGTCCCTCTCCTTCCTCTCTCCTCTCCTCTCCTCTCCTCTCCTCTCCTCTCCTCTCCTCTCCTCTCCTCTCCTTCCCGCCCCCTCCCTCCCTCTCCACTCTTTTCTCTCATCCTTTGCTGCAGCTGCTTGTGTAACTCACCCTGGACCTCCAAGACATGGAGGACAATGAGAGCTTTAGCCACATCCTAGCTCCTCCCTCTTGGAGAAGTAAGCAGCGAGACGCCCAAGACTCCATTTCTCCTGAGGACACTTTGACTCAAAGGCCTATTTGTAGGCCAAGGCAGCAGCCACTCAGACCTTCTCTGCAAGGTGACTTTTAGACAAGAGTTCTGGATTCCTCTGGACTGTTCTCGAGGTTCCCTGTCCCGGTCACCCGGAGTCCTAAATATGGACAGCATCAGCGCTTGAGCCTGGATCTGGAGGGAGCTGGAAGTTAGCTGCTCATGCTGGATGCGCCCAGCACCTGACTAGTACAGCAGCTCTTCCTGCCAAGGACAAGGTGCCCTGGTTTCATGGAGCAGCAAGGGTTTTCCATGCAGGACATAAGGGCCAAAGAGTCAGCCTAGTGACGGGCACCGGGCCCTCTGCGATGCTTATTGCTCAGCTCATTTCACCCCATGCTTTGCTGGCTGATGGGGGAACAGAAGCGGCCATTTCCTCTTTTAAGAGTGATTGCTTCTTTCCAATTGCCCTCTGGTTAGGGTGCACTTATAAATCAGAGTTAATATATGGATGCGTCTGCATGCACGGGAAAGCAAGAGTGTGCCTGCCTGAGTGATGTGTGTGGCTGGGTGTGTGTTTGCGTGCTTGAGTGTGCGAGTGTGCTCAAGCAGTAGCCTTGGGCTTGTAGCTTCATTGCTCAGTGGATAGGGACAAGGATGGCTAGAAGAATGGGGGGCGGGAGGCATGTCCCTGGATCACAGGCCCAGAGGATATGGCTGGGTCTTACGTGCTAGGGTAACCTTTCTTTATCCCCTCCCCCAATCCACTACTGTCCTTGGCCATCTCCTGCCCAGAGCCAAACCCTGTAGGTGCCCAGTGTGGGATCCAGTATCTCATTTGGTGGTATCTTTATTGGTGATCATCTCCTCGCCCCATCTCCCCTCCTTGTGAAAATAAATATGTTAGCAATCCCACAATGCAACCTTCAGCTCTTTGGGGTCTTGTATTGTTCGCTTTTGTTGTTGTTACTTTGCAGTTGGGGGTTCAAATCAAACTCAAGCACCCCACCTGGGCAAACTACATACCCAGTGACAGTAGGAGAATTTCTGAGACATAGCAGAGCATTTTTTTTATTTAGGTTTAATGGCAGTTGAAGCTTGTTTTGTTTTGAGACAAAAAAAAAAAAAAAAAAAAAAAAAAAAAAAAAAAAAACCCTCACTCTCTAAAGACCAGGGATAAAAATACTCTGACAAAAAAAAAAAAAGCAGGTTAGGGAAGGAAAGGGTTTACCCGACTCACAATTCCAGGCTGTGATTGATCATTTCAGGGAAGTCAAAGCAGGAATTTGAAGCAGTCAAAGTCAGAGAGAAATGAATGCACACGGGCTTGATTGTGCTCAACTCAGCTTCTCTGCTTTTATATAGTTGAGGACCTCCTGCCTAGGGAATGGTACTGCCCACAGTGGGTTGGGTCTTCCCAAATCAATTAACTTCATTAAGACAGTCCTCATAGACCTTCCCACCGTATAACCCAGCGTAGACAGTTCCTATTGCGACTCTCTTTCTGGGTGACCCTAGATTGAGTCAAGTTGACAATTAAAGCTGAGCATCATTACTACCATGTCTGTGTGGATTTGGTCTTCTTAAAGGTAAAATAAAATAAAATAAAATAAACATACAAACCAATTCTCACAGATTGGGGCAAAGATTGCCTACTTTTACACACAACATCTATTCAAGCCTGGACAGAACTTGGTATTTAACACTAGCTCCCCCTCCCCCTTGCTGACCTCAGGTTAAGAAGGCCAAGTTGTTCAGAAAGCAGTGCGGCTGGTGCTGAGACCTAGCCTGGATACCTGTTCTCCTCCTTCTATTACCTTCAGCAACTTCAACTGTCTGGAGAGCACATAGTAGCTCTGGGTGTTCATGGAGAAGTTGAACCTTACAAGATGCCTTGTTATGGTCATGGTGGGCCCTGTGTCTCTTTTGTAGGAAGAAGCCAGGAAGCACCATCTTAGTTGATGTCCGAACACACACACAGGGAAAGAGAGGTAGGAACAGAAGCATAGACACAAACACAGAAAGACACAGATGTGGATACAGATATAGATTTAGGTATCAGTGGCCATATTCCTCATGTGCCCTTTGAGAATTGGGCTACGACAGCATACCCATGGAAAACACTTATCTTCAGTTGTCACCTTAAGTACTAGAGTCTGAGAATTTTGGGTCCATGGAGCAATGAAGATGGGGAGGAGAGAGTTGGCAGGCCAGAGAACATGCAAGCTACATTTGGGCTCCTGCATAAAACCTCCTGAGGTTGCATCCACATGGGGTACAATGGCCAATGTCCTGGGACTTCAGTACCACAAGGCAGTGGGGCAGGATGTCTGTCCAGCTGGCTTGCTATGTGATGGAGAGTGTTGGGTCTGGTCTCCTATGGGGCTAATTCCCTATGTGTATCAGTACCCAAACTTTAAATCTGAGCACAGGTCCTTGGTCCCAGGGTCCTGGAGTTGAGCTGGCCATTCCTATAAGCACTATATGCCAATAACTTTCTCCCAAAGCCTGGGGATCCCTAGAGAGACCTACTAACATGCAGGGTCAGCAGCCAGGTCATCCTATAGTTCTACATAGGTTGCAAGTGACTAGAAGTCAAGGAACAAAAGAGGAACTGGTGAAGCCAGAGAGAGGGGACAGAATAGAAAGGCCAAAGTGCTTTGAATGTGAAATGTCCCTAGCAGGCTCATGTGTTTGAACACTTGGTCCCCAGCTAGCAGAAGTCTGTGAACCTTTGGAAGTGGTGAGACCTTACTGAAGGATATGAGTCACTGGGGGTGGGCTTTTAAGGCCTTTGCTTTTATTGGGATACATGAGTGCATGCCCACATTTGTGTATGTGTGTTCCCATGCAACATGGAACAGGTGGAGGTCAGAGAATGATCTTAGGTGTTAGCCCTTACCTAATGTTTGAGGCCTCTTGCTGTTCACCACTGTTTATGTCGGGTTACCTGGCCCATGACCTTCGAGAACTCTTCTGCCTCTGCCTCCCATCTCCCTGTAGAAGCACTGGGATTACAGACATGTGCTACCATAGCCAAGCTTTACATGGGGGATCTTGTGCAGCAAGTGCATAACCCACTTGGCTCTTTGCCCTGAAATTCTTATGGTACAAGACGTTCCACCAACTCTCTGCTTCTTGACTATGGATGCAATGTGCCAGGGCAGCTCACACCCCTGCAGCTATGCCTTTCCCTCCATGATGGACTGTATGCCTTCTCTAACCATGAGCGGACATTGTTGTTTTTGTTTTTTGATTTTTGGTTGTTTTTAAATCAGGTGTTCTGTTACAGCAAGAAGTAAATTTGTTAACAGAACCCTGAGGGAACCTTTGATCCTAAGTCCTTGGGAGTGCTTGAATGTCCCAGGGGGTGCCATCTTGCATAGTAATGGCAGAGCAGCCAGCTCCAAGCATACAGCTCAAAGAAAGCTTGTGGTCTTTCACCAAAGACTGGTATATGACACAAGTGACAAGTGCTGGATCACTTTCTCACTCTCACGATCACCTTGGTCTCAGAGGTGGGTATGGCTGAGGGTGCTGGGCTATGGAACTCCACTTCACTGATCCCCTTCTTCCTCATATTGACCCCCACACATTCCTGTCTATGACCCTTTCTTGGTCTTTTGTCCATTCCATCCCTTACTCTCACAAATAGTATTTCTGGTTAGTGCTAGAGCTATCAGAGCCTGTTCCTGATAGATGCCCAAGCTATCAAAGCCCATGTCTTTGAAGCTATGTGTTGTGTCTCAGTGTTTTCATCATGACCGTGCTCAACTCTGGGACCCAGAAAAGTAACAACACGAAGGTGAGCATGGTGAGGCATGTCTATGATCCCAGCCTTCAGGAGGCTGAGGCAGGAGGTAAGCAATGAGTTTGAGGACAGTTATATTGTTAGTTCTAGGACAGATGGGAATGTATAGTGAGACCCATTGTCAAAAACCACAAAGGAGAAACAGTGAAAGGAAGGAAGAAAAGGAGGGAGGGGAGGGAGAAGGGAGGAAGGAGAGGAGGGAGGGAAGAAGAGAAAAAAGGAGGGAAGGAAAGAATGGGAGGGAGG